>VZRZ01002579.1:1134-43712 GCA_013398175.1 Climacteris rufus
CCAGGGAGGCCACAGACCTCCCTGTGGGAGAGGTCTGGTCGACATATGGGGCCCTCTGTTCCCCTCAGAAGGGAGTCACCCACTACTACCCTTCTTTTCTTTTAAATGTTAGAGGTGGTAATCCACCTGACAGATGTAGCATAACTGAGAGGCTCCCTGGGCAGATCATTTTCTTCTACGTCATCTAATGACTGTCTAGATCCATGACCTCGTACCTATTCTGAAGCGGCACCTGAGTAGGTGATAGGGGTTGGGAGAAATTCTTATTACCTTTCCAAGTAGGGACCCATTCCCACTCCCCTTCATCTACCAGGTGCCCTCCTATCGCCTGGCAGTGGGAGGCATGGGAGTCCTCTGACTCCTGACGAGCCTCCCTCAAGGATGAAAGGGCAGAACTCCACCAATCTATTTCCTTCTCACTTACCCTAATAATCCTTAGTCTTTCAACTTCCTCTCTAAGCTCAGCCACCAGGGAAAGATCATTAACCTGCGCACAGTGCAGGCAGCCTTCTTCTGCAGTGCCCCCAGGTACCACCGATAAGCTCAAACACTCCGCACAAGAATAGGTCTGAACACATGCATCCTTTTTAGGGGGTTCTATTTGACTACATACACTTTTACTAACTGCAGTTTTTGCCTGCGTAGCAACCATTACAAACAAACAAACAAACCAACCAACAAGACCACAACAGACAATGAACTCAGAAGCCCCACTAGCAAAAGAGAACCTGCAACCTTGCCTGCTTGCCCTACCTGCGCCAACTGCCATGCAAACTGCCACTCCCATTTGCCCACTCCTGTTTGCCGTGCTCCAGGTTGCCGTGCTCCCTAAACACCTCTTCTATCCACCCCGCTGTCTGCCGGGGAGAAGAGCCCCGCCCTGCGCGGCTAATGAGAGTGAGGCACCCACCTGACGAGAACCAGTTGTCTGCTGTTTGGTTTTATTAACACAGCAGCAAGTGTGATAGAAGTGGCAATACATTCTAGAACTTCTTGAAAAGACTTAGAAAAATGAAGAATTTACATGGCCAAGAATTTACATTTTATCAGTAAGTAAGGGTTAGTGACCAGTCAACTCTTCCCATAGTTTTCAAGGAACTATACACATTTCCTGAGTATTTCTTTTTGCCTCAGAGACAGAGGAAAGAAGACAAATTAGGAGCAGCTTATCTAGCCATTTGAATGCAGGAATAATTGAGGTGGTTTATGTACCCCTAGGAGTTTAACAAATTTACCTCTTTTCCACTTTGATACTGTAAATTTCATCACAAATTGCTTGTAAATATGAACATCTCTGTTTGGGCCATCGTGACATCAGTTGTCTCACAGTAGCATCAAAGGCTTGTCTATCTCCATCAAGCTAAGAAAAAAAATTGACAAGGCACTATGCTAGTCTTACATTCTTTTGTGAAGGAAATACTTCTCCAAATAAGATGCAGTCTTCTGAATACTGTGTAATGTCAATGCTCTTTAATTAAACAGTTTTCAAAGATTATGAATGTCAACAACACATGCAACTTGATTTTTAATTATTTTTAAAGAAAAAATATTAAGAATTTAGTGATCAGTTTCTTAACACACTTCAGTGCTAAAAAGGCGTAAGCAATGAAAAGGGCTCTGTCACTTTGGCAGGGCTGGATAGAATATAATAACTGATAGAGTGGTGAACTAAAGTCAATGTTGCAAGCTGATTGTGTGCATATCTATTTAATTTTTTTTTAAGTAAAACTTTTCCATGATTTGGACAGAGTGGATGAACTAAGTATTTTGAAAATGTCTTGAAATGTTTCACTGGGTTTTGATTGCCAGACAAGCACTGCTTCAGAGCAGCAGATAAAAGGGATGAAAGTACTAAATGCACTTCCAGGCAGGAAGCCATTCTTAAATTCAGTTTATTTAGTGGGTGGAGAGGCATCCATCTCTATCTTAAGAGTTTCTGAATTTAAAGCTAGTGCTGTCATTGGAGGAAAGAAGAAAGCTTTGTCTTTGGTGTTGCCATCTCCCACCCACCATTGATCAGTTCCTGAGTTGTTAAAGGCGTAAATATAATAATTACACATCCCCTTTTTATCTTGGCTTCACTAAGGGATGTTTCAGTTACTGTACTTGAAACAATTGCCTCTGTACTTTCAGTTCTCCTTCATTAACAGCTTCAAGAAATTCCTTTGTTTAAACTGCTATTAATGCTTACTGATTTCCGAAAGAGCAGTTAAGACTTAATTTCAGATAAATATTCTTGGAGAAAAAAAACCCTAGAGCTTTGGCTTAGGACTTCGCAATGTTATCTTTTGTTATTTGGACATTTGACAAAACTTTTGCTAGTATCAGTCAAGCTCCCAGGGTAAAAAATCCTTTCAAGTTTTAAAACCTAATTCAAACTTGAAAGAGAAATCTACAATGGGTGAATTTTACACTCCATTGGGAACAGAATTCATCATCTGTTGTGTTCAATTAGAGTTCTAACAACAATACTTAATTGCTTACCTCTAATGATAGGAAATGTATCACAGTTGCTTTTGGCAGATCAACCTGTAAAAATACCAAGAAATCAATACTTATCGGTTCTCTGTTTCCGGTTTGCCAACTAGAGATCAGTTATAGTGAAGGGAGTCAGACTTTATGATTTCCAAAGAAGCACTCATGCTGATAGAGCTGAGAATTCACAAAGGTTTTAATCATTTTAAACTAACTGTTCCTGACAGATTCCATTATGGAAAGTCCCACATAGGTGCAGACAAATAGGCAGTTATGTTTCCTGAAAAGCATATACCATTTTAAAGTCCTTTGTGACATGGTCCATGAAGTCTAAAAGCTATATACAAACAAGAGCTATGGTGGCTTAAATGGAAGTGCAAATCCAGCAGGAATAAGTTATTAAATCTACTACAGTAGTCCATGTAATTACATCTTAAGAGCTTACAGCTAAATACTTGTTAAATTTTATTCAATGCATCTGTCCCATACACATAATTTGAGACAGTTTTCAAGTGTTAAAAAAACAGGCCAGGAGTCTTATTTAACCAGAAGTTTGGTTCATTTGGTTTCTCTAAAGTGAGGCAATTGGCAGTAGTTAGTTCCACACAGGAACTGCATCATCCATTTAAATTAAGAATTTGGAATTAATTCAGGCTTCTGCCAAATACTTACTGCTAAAATCTCAATCTCACTTGTCTTCTGTTGCAGGCTAGAAATGAATGTTTGAAGTCTTGTTTGCACCTGGGAACAAAAGATAGGCAAAAGTAAAATACACTGCTTGTGTGACACAGATTGGGAACACTGATTTTTGTCTTTCATAGATGAAAGCAAAAGAGGCTGTTTCTAACAAGACATAGAACTAAATCATATTTAAACTAATGTTTAATATAATCATCAGTAAAAATTTCACAATTATCCTTGATGAGCAGAGATGAAGGAGACTGGGGCTGAGACACTCTTGCAGCAATGGTACACACTTGATAATATTGGCATGGTGCTAAAGTAGACAGAACAATGTGGATGCTCACGTAACTAGTGAAAACTGCCCTTCTGTTTCTGGGTGTCAGGTAACTTTTCAAAGGAATGTGAGAACGTGTGACTGGATACAGTGAATCATCTCTAGCTGAACATGGAGGATGGCTTTTGAAAGCCAAACCAGAATATGGGTCAAGCCTTGTAACACTTTTTTCCAGAGCAAGTTAGTGATCCTGCAAAGATAGCACTTTACAAACGTTGTTGCAGCCTTGCATTATGTTGTCTTTTGTACCTTGGAAAAGTTGCTTTTACATATTCAAAACCTGAAGACAATAAGTTTGTTTAGCTCAAAGCTCAGAGAGTAACATCCACTTCTTTATTTGCGTTCTGAGAATTATAGGGGAGGGTTTTTGTTGCACATCCAAGTTTTACCCTCTTGAAAAGGGGGTAGGATTACAGTTCTGTTTCACCATTTACTCTAAATATCTTGAGGCTAATAATCCTAAATGAAAAAACTCATTTGTTTCTAGCATCTAATCTTTTCTACATTACTATAGTATCGTGTTTTAGGCAGGGTTGTGGGGGTTTTTTGTTGTTTTGGTTTGGGGATTTTTGTTTGTTTTTTTTAAATCTTCAATTTTTTCTTAGGCCTTTAGTCTGGGACAACATAATGAGACAAAATACATAAAGTATATTTTACAAACATACTACAAATTAAAAGTGTGATGAACAGGGAAATTGGAAAGAGACACATCCAGGACAGGTGACTCCAACTGACCAGAGGGACATTCCACACCATATGGCATCATGCTCAGTATATACAGTGGGGAAAAAGGAGGAAGGGGGGCACACTTGGAGTGATGGTGTTTGTCTTCCCAAGTCACTGTTACGTGTGATGGGGCCCTGCGCTCTTGGAGATGGCTGAACACCTACCTGCCCGTGGGAAGCACTGAAATTCATTCCCTGTTTTGCTTTGCTTGTGTGCACAGCTTTTGCTTTCCCTATTAAACTGTGTCTATCTCAACCCATGGGTTTTCTGGCTTTCACCCTTCAAATTCGCTCCCTGATCCTGCTGGTTGGGGATGAGCGAGCAGATGCCTGGGGCTTGGCTGCTGGCTGGGGTTATCCACAACAACCTTTAACATTCTCCCCCCAATACTGAAGTAAGTTCCAGAACCATGGTTCCTAGTAAAGTAAGATTTCTCATATGTGTGCACAATGATAGCTGAGCCACAATGTCGCAGATAATCCCCAACAACCAAAATGTTAAAAAGGGTGGTCTTGGCCTTCAACCTTTTGTGTTGCTCCTAGTCTATTTTATGAATAAAGAACAAACAGGATGAATTTGTGTAAGTTAAGTGATAGTGGAAGTATGAATTCTACCATTCTTTAACTTTTAAGGATCACTTCTGAATACTTATTTGATGTATCTGTACCTGAATTTCTTGACGACGCCTGGCACTGGCAGATAATTTTTCAGGAGCTATAACACTAACATTAGGCACTGCAAGACTTCCATGTGATTCAAACACACCTAAAATGCAAACATATGGTTTTAGTTTATGGTCTGTCTTTATACAAGAAGTATCAAGAAACATAAAATTCACATATATTAATAAGCTAAAATCTGTGTAGTACAGGGTTTGAAAAGCTGCTGAAAACCTCCAAAGTCTGGCAGGATAGTTGAGACGTGCACATAAATTCTCAAATGCTCACTTATGACTTTGAAGGACTGGTTGTTAAGACTTAAGAAGTTTTGTATTTTACATCACTGAAACTAACAAAAGGTTCCAAATGACTTGCATAATTTTACAAAGGAATGCAGTACACCTAAAATCAAAAAAAGAAAAGCTATTCCAAGAATGAGGCAACTATTGAATGCTCAGTCCCATAGCAGAATCAATGACAAAAAACCAACAAACCTTATCAAATAACAATAACTAAAATTTGAAATGGCTTGTTTTGAAATCCAAATTGCCCCTTCTGATAATCACACACACACACACAAAAAACTCCCAAGTTAAACACAGCCACCTCTCTCCCTCTCTGTTATGCAAGAGTGTGTGTGTGTTTAAAGCGTTTCTTTAAAAACAACCACCCCCACCCACTGTATCAGTCCTCAATAAAATAGCTATCAAAAATGCCAAACTTTAGCCACACAGTAAGTACTTATTTTTATTCTTTATATACAAACTTCTATTATCACACTAAGGAATGCAAATCCATAGCTAGAAAAGTAAAGAAATTTTCATTTGAAAAAAATATTATCTATAGATGTTTTTACTAGGTCAATGTACATGGGTCTCAACAGTCTAACAATCACAGGTCAAATTATTTTTCATCAAGATTACATTTAATTTCTCCTCAGCTAGGAAAAATTTGTGACTTTTGGCTTTCCCAGCCTCCTGGATCACTACATCAATGAATACTTGTATGGAGAGTATTCTGTCCATTAGTCTGAGCACTTATTTTGTTACTTTGGAGAAAAAGTCAGTTTTAGATCACTTGGAACAATATTTGAGATTTCGGGGCAGTGTATCTAATCAGAGGCTCTGCTATAAAACATTTTCTTACTTTGCCCTGGGTAATATTTTCCTATAAAAACGTTTTTGAGCAGAAAGAGGAATAGTTTGTATGTTCTGTAACTAGTTATTAAATACCTGAAATATTAGTAAATGATCCTTTTTGATTTGGTAGTGAAAGATTATCTGACGTTTCTCTAAAAATAAACAAGACAGTTAAGGAAACAGATTTACAATTATAAAGAAATACTGTATTAAGACAATGGTTTCTGATTATCATAGTTAAATTTAATTCCAACAGATAAAGAAGTTTATGGATATTTCCCAGCACACATGTAAATTATTCATATATAAATTATATTCTGGAACTTACAGGAAATCATACACAACTACATTAAAAAGTCAGGTCTAGAAGCAATACTTCCTATGGATACAAAAAATTTGCTCCCTATTGTGCAAGAGTGATTTATTTGCTAATACAAAATGACAGTATTCTCTCTGAATTATTAATTTAATCTTCTTCTCACAGGTTTCTGTGACAGAATACTAAAGTATCAAAAAGTAGTATTTATACTTAAGAGCACACATATTCAAAGAAACTTTCAATGATTAGTTTGGATCCCTTTACTTTCCACATTCAGGATTCGTTAGGAGAAATTTGCCAGTGCTATTACAATCATAGTTATTGCATTTCTCTGTTTAGTAGTACCAAGCAATGTTTTTTCTATTGTTGTCAGGATCTAGAAATAGGGTAATAATTAATAAATAATAAATAATTAATAAATAATTCTAGAAAGAATTATTTTCTTTCCCAGCTTCTAGAAGATTTATCACAAAGCACCTGAGGATCAGGTTAGTTGCAAAGTTAAATACTAATACTGGCTTGAGGCCAGAAAAAGGAGAACGAGAGGTGGGTAGAAGGAGACATCAACTACCTGCATAAACTACTGCTTGAGTTCAGCATTTCCCAGCTTAATGACATCCTTTACTGCTAAGCCTAGTTAGAAATACTATGGATGGCAGATCTGTTAAGTTTCTGAATTCTCTGTGTGACTAACCCATGTCTATTCCTGCTGCCATTACATGCATATATATCTAGATGTATGTGTAACTGTATACTTACAAAGGGCCAAGTGTAAATAAGAGCTGTACTGCTCATGCACACAGGAGTGACTAACCTCTCCTGTCATCTCTGTACTAATGTCCACTGGTGACAATAAATAGCAACTTCAGTGAAGAGAGGATGAAGGGGGTCCCTGTGTACCTCGAGTCTTTGCCACGTGTTACTTTCACTTGTGCCACCAGAGCATACAGGTGTGCTAAAGTTACACCTCCTTTCTCCCATACCAATACTGCCTCAGAATGAAAGGGATTTGCTGCTTTAATTCTTTGATTACACAGTACACAAATGTAATGGACTTCTGCTCAGTAACAGGGACTTGCAGGCAGCCAGACAAACACTACTGCTGTTCTAGCAGCATGGGATAACTGCATGGCCTTTTAATTTATGAAGCACTATGGATGTGTGAATGTAGCAGTTTCTTTCTTAATCTCAATACAATTCTATAAGCAAGCCTTTTGCTTTCTTTTCCCCTCAAAAGAAATTCAGCAACTTCTTTAACAAATAAAAATAAGATTTAACTGAGCATATGTTAAAATTATTTCATTAAAACAAATATATATCCCCTTCTGATTTTGACTAACCACAGTATTGACAGGTTATGCTACTTACCTACTACATCTTTCATCACTAATTTTCATTTTCAGCTTCTGGAGCAGGTGATCTACTAAGTCAGATTCTAAAACCCTTTTCTCCGTCTGCCTGTCTTTCTCAAAGGATTTCACCTAGGATGTAGTTCAGTGGTTCTTAAGATTGTTGATTCTTAAAATGGCATACAAATAAACTTATCAAGTTTAATCAAAGCCAAACTGGATTATTCACCCATTAAAGGTGAAAGTAGTCAAAGGTAGGAAGCTATCATCATTACCAATCAATCAATCAATCAATCACTGCCAATTACATCTTTGATTAGATTTTTTTTCAGCCAACTAATTACTAATTTCTTCTGCATTCCCAAAGCTTAAACTAGCTTGGCTACCTGTATTTAATATGTGATAATTAAGTTTTTTAACAGAATGGTTTATAACTGTAAATACCATATTATTAATATAATACTTTTAGTTAAGCATTTATGTTAGAATAAGGCTTGCCTTTTAGTTGTAAGAGTTAAATACTCAAAACTTAGGAATCTGCACCATCTTTATTGGCAAGGGATTAATCAGTAACAACACCATTCACCTCATTAACATATTTCTTGGTTTTGCTTCAATAAAGCCATATTTAAAAGAACCCTCTGTAACAGGCTTGTGGAAGATTTTGATATATCACATTGTCATCATCAAAATTTAATTATTCTTACAATCACTGTAGTTACAATAACAAAGAGAGTGAATAAGAAGTGGAAAATATTTTAGTAAGGCACATTGGCTAGGTAAAATGCCAGATGCTTTTTTCAGTCAAATGCTATTTTTTTCAGTCAAAGAATGAATCTTTATTCAAAAAATACTGATCTTTTCTCTAATGACCCAGAATATTTTAAAACTTAAAAAAAAAAACAAACAAAAATGTACCAGAACCACAGGCTGTAGAATACAGAAGTTTCATGTTGTGACACAATCCAGTCTTTGCATCTTAACCCAAGTTTACAGAGGTGAAGAATGTGGTTCTGACTGCCTGTTTGAACTACATGGATTTTTTCAGATTTACATATTAGTTGTATTTATTTTGCAGCATGAAAAGGTGCCAATTGCAGAGATGCAAACCCTAATTCATTTTGTAGATGCAAAGAAATCAGAGACAAGAGAAACCTTTTTCCATGTTAAACCAGAGATGGCACAGTCAAGAAATTTTTGCATTAGTTTTTGGACTTTTCTAGAGGGAAGGAGGTCTTTGAATAACAGTGTTATGTATGGATAAAAAATGTTAAAATTCTTCAGAATAACGTTCTATGACCTCACAACTCAAACCGTATTTACCTCAATTCCACCTACCTAAGTATAATTTATATTATATTAAAAATGACCTTAAAAAAATAAAATTGTGTAGAACAACAGATCTGAAACATCATCAAGCATCCTCTGGTCCCACACTTACCTTCACATGACTTCCTTCTTTATCTGACACCAGAGCAACATATGTAATCCCAGAGCATCTGCAGTATTCCTGCAGTTCTTCCTGAGACTGAAGTGTGAACAGAGGAACAGGACATTAATTTGACAGACTATACAATGATCAATTAAGTAATCAAAGTCTCCTGTCTTTAATTAAAATAACATATGCAATAATAATATGCAACAGTCACACCGCTTATATAAGCTTTGGGGAGAGGAAAGATTTATTAACAACTCAAGCAGATGAAACTTCATTATGAATATATTTACCCAATGCTTGCTAAAATTGAAATCTAAGTCTACATTTAGAGAGAATGCCTTAGGCTCTGCAGTCCAAGTTCCCCCAAGGAAGGGTTACCTTTATCTAGAAGTGCAGGGTCTAGGTAGCTGTAAAAATGTGCCACATAACATCCATCAAAGAGTGACAACCCTGCTGCCTGCAGCTTTCAGTAACAGTTCAGTCCTGCATGGCTGGAAGTCTGTCATGAAAGCTGACTCCAGCTGGGTCCATGTAGACCCAAGGCTATGCTGACTTACTCAGCACTGGGTTGCTGGACAGCATTAGAGGCAAGAATTTCCTTCCTTAAGAATCACACAAAAAAAAACCCAACCCAGAAAACCCCAAACTAGGTGATCATAGGAAAAGCACATGATCTGGATTTTTTCCAGTCCTGAAGGATTGAAACTGTTGGAAATGCTACGGCAAAAGATTACAAAAAAGTCAGACAATTAGGTGAATGAGCTCAAAACTTCCTGCCCTGCAGCACTTGACTCGGAACAAGCAACTGCAGAGCGTCTCTTTCGTCAGTCACCAACTGGGATACTTAATAAAAATAATCCTCAGGTGAGTGCCACCAATACTAAAAGGGACTTCAGTGTTGCCACACAGCTCCCTACACTCTGGTGAGGTACTACTGGCCAAAGCTCTGCTTGGTTTCAACTGGATGTAAAAGGGCACAACTCAGCTTGCCACTCTCTTCCTCTCCTACCACACATCTCTCCAAGGACTACATGGGGACCCATCTAGTAGCTCAGTTTGCTAAACTTTATTTCTAACAGTAGAATGACGTCAATATTCCCTCTGTAACTGATCGGCTTCAGCCATCTGGCTGTTTGAAAGTCGATGCTACTGTTCTTCATGTACCTCTTATTAAATATTAAATTTATTAATTGAGGGATCCTTCTTTGCACTTTTAAATACTCTGGAAGAATGCTACAAGGCCAGCGAGCCTTCCTTAACATTATTTTATCTGAATAGCACCCTACATACTCACTATTATGGGTCTGTAACTCCATAAAAATAGAAAAATACCCTGAAAATATATGGTTTCAGTCTGCACTTATCTCGGAGAACAATAATACAGATAACACACGGAGATAAAAATTCTACCTGGGACCAGTCATACATTATTTCAGCTGGAATTCCTGCAGTCCAGAGTTTCTGAACAATGTGGATAGCTCTACCCATTGACATCTGACCAACACTTACAACCACCAGGTCACATGAGCTGACAGAAACCTGAAGGGAAAGTAAAACCAAAGAGACAATATTACTCACAAGACCACTTTTGTCTCTTTATAAGGCAGTTAAAGTAACAAAGACAGACAAATATACCAACATTTGTCAAAATGCCTCAAACTGAAAAACAAAAGAGAGGTTAGATCCACCTCCTCTGAGAGCTACAATCCACCTAAGCATGTCTGAAAGTCACTGAAGCTCAATCTTCAATGCAAAGCACCTACACAGCCTCAGGTTGCCAAGTATTCCAGACTACTCTGTTCTTTCCTTCCCACTCTCCTTGGCAATGTTAATTTATTCTTATAAAGAAAAAGATAATAAAATACACATTCCACAATCAAGTGAAGATGTGTGACACTGCAGTCAATATTCTTAAAGTTTCCTTCCATCTCCATGTTCTATACTTTATTATAAAGGGAGAAGTAGTAGGGGAAAAGTAACACTGAATACCTACAGTTGTACTCTTCCATCTGAAAGAATACACAGCCTGAGAAAGACATCCCATTTAAATTGAAAATACAGGTGTAAGCCTGAATATCCTGTCTTCCCTTAATTCTCATTTACTAAATAGTTCTATGTAGAGAAACACAAAAGAAAGCAGGTCATCTGGATGTCTGTTGTCTATTTCAATATGGTATTATTTTGGAACACATCTGAACATCTAATTTTTTACCCATCTGTGGCTACAATAAGGTTATTGAACTGTCAGAAGTAAGCAAACTTCCCACTTCCCAAAAAAGAGACTTACAGAATCCTCCACACTGGAAACAGCAGCAGTTATTTTATCTATAGCTATGCTGACTCCAACAGCTGAAGGAACTGGTCCTACTGTCTGTGGCCCTCTAAATTGAGGAATCTCAAAACAAGACAAAAAAAAAAATAAAAGAAGACCAAATAGTTATTTTGGCAAAAGGTCAAAAATGTCCATTTTTTAATGAGTTAAAATGAAAAATAATCTAAATTTACTAGAAGAGATGAGCACATACCAAATGATCATATCTGCCTCCTGCAGCAAGAATTTCAGGCACAGTTCTTTGTCTTCTTTTGATGTATGCTATAAATTGAAAGATAATACCATTGTGCTGCTGTATTTTGTAAACTAGTCCCAGATTTATAGAAATCTGTAAAATAAAAATGGATAAGTGCACATATATAATTAATTTTCTGTTAGAAGCATGGATTGAAAATGCTGTTTTCACATAAGCGAGACATATGGAAACATTCCTTATCTCCAAAAATGTAAAATATAATGAAAAATGCAGAAATGATGCTTTAATCTTATAGCATCCCAAGAAACCTATAGCACAAAACCCCAACAGCAAGCCTCAAGGAAGGTGGAGGCCTTTAGTAGTCATTAGATTTCTATATTTTTAAAATATGTAAAATTTATTTCAAAATTTAATAAAACCCCTCCTTTATATTCTAAGTAATGCCCTCAGTCTTGGGTGGGGGAAGAAAAAAAGTCTGAGTGCCATTAGATAGAAGCTAAGTCAGAGACTTTTGACTGGAAGAGGTCTTATTTTTAAAATGCATCTTTAAAAAAAAGGAAGAAAAAGGAAGAAATATCAATGCCAGTATTATTACTGGCCATTACAGACACTTATATATGCTTTTTCTATTCTAAAATACCATTACTTTGTTTCCTGGCAAATTAAAAGGCCCACCATTAATTTATTAGCAGAGTATTTTACAAACCTGAAGTTTTATTCCCAGTTGCTTTAACAGACCAATGATTTCCTCTAAATCCTTCATGCCATGCTTCAACAGCTGAGTGACACCTGGCTTCTGTTTTATCATTGTGTTTAAAAATGGAAATACATTACTTGCTTCTCCCTTCTGCTCAATGAATCTGTAGAGTCGGGAAAGCTAAAAATAAAAAATAAAACTATAAACGTGTAGCAACACAGACAACATGCATAATAGGTCCCATCTGAAAAAAAAAAGAAAAATATCTGACTTTATATTTGTGGGAGTAAGACATCTGTCTTTTTTGGGTTTTTTTTTTGTGTAGCAGCCTGTTTTTACCTAGTGTGTTGAGGAACAGAATAGACAGACACAAATCTCAGACTGTCCAGAAGTTAACTTCAACTCTCTATGCAAATTCATCAACATTTGCAGAGAAATTTTTTAAAAGTTTTTCTCAGTTTGTTTTATTAAATACCGCTGTGCAGGATTCCATTTACCCTTTCTTAGTTTCCACAGTCGGAGAAATATGTTTAAAGAACAAACCTGAACAGCTGCAATACTGCCTTTGAGACAGAATAGAGAACAGAGCCAGACCACTTTCAAAGAGACTGATCTAATTTGAACAGCTTGTATAACAGGTTATTTTACTTAGTCTGGTTGATTAAATTACAAAGAAAATAAAATATTACTGACTTACAGCAAATTAAAGGGAAATTAACACTGAATTAAAATCACTTACACTATTTGATGTGAGAGAAAGATTACAGAATTTGGCTTCCACTTCTCTTTTAGTTAGTTTTTCAGTCTACAAGAAAAACAGATTAAAATAGCATTTTGATGGGTTTTATGCATTACCATAATTATTCAAATGAATTTCATCTATATTCTGTGCTTATAAAACAGAAAAGACCAATCTAATATTAAGATACTTTTCAAGGTTTTCATTGACTAGCCTGTCAGTTCTTGATTACACAGGTGAATAATTCTCTCATAAATACACATTCGAAAATCATCTTGAACCATCCCAATCCAGAAGTAACAAAAAAGTAATTAATCTACATTTATAGTCCAAAGATAGCCAGCCTTTTTATGTATCAGCAGTATATTCCTGGTTATGCTGGCAATAGGCTCTTGGTCATTTTTAGAGATAGCGCCACAAAAAAGAAAACTCTGCAGTGATAGTTATGGAGGTGAGGTTAGGTTAATAACTAATGCCTTACCACAGCATCATATAGAATGATGTAGACTTGATTGAGTTTGTCCTCTGGTATCCCACAGTGCAAAAGTATAGCTTTCAGTAAGGCAGTGTGGTTCAAATAAATACTGTAATTTCGTTCCTAACGAAGTATAAATAGAAAAGAGAAGAAAGAAATGAAAAAAGCAAGTTTTACTTGCATCCTGTTTTGCTTAAAAAAACCCAACCCACACAAAACAAAGAGGCTTCCTAAACACTCGATAATAGTTCAAAATTAACTTCAAACCTCTTCTTTCACTACCTTACCTTCCATCTGTAACTAAAGAATGTCAAGTCTTGTCCCATTCTACAATAATCACTTGCCTGACAGAAGAAAGACATTATTTCAATGGCACTTTAAAGGATTCAGTTAATAATTCCTTTGCACATAAACCTATGCTTCATTTTAAGTCTACCTATGAAACATATTTTTTATTTAAATGACTGTGTTCTGTAACTATCGATTAAATGCGAAAATAGTTCTCTACTTGTTCAGGTTAAAGGAAGTATCCTTTTACAACACATCAGACTAAATATTTAGTTAGATTAAAATTTTGGATGGAAAAGAGAGGAAAGGGGCTGATTTAAGCATCTACCTGTAGCACTGAAAACTCCTGAATGATTTCTGAAATGGCATAAATTGTTTCTGCTATAGGCAAAAAGCTATTTCCAGTAGATGTAATGATGTCAAATGCACACTCTAGGAGTTCTTTGGGATGACAGCGGTCTAACTTCCGAGGTCTGAAAACTCGCTCTATACAGTATCTAAAGGAAACATTGAAGAATGAATCAGCCTCTGCAGAAGTCACTGTCAAAGCAAGGTATCAGTGCAAAACATCACCTCTACATCTATTACCTTTTCAAGTTTGAGATGTTATTTCTAGCTACAAATCTTGCAAAAGGAATCTGAAAAACAAGAGACATGAACATTTTTGAAACAAAACAGTTGGTCTGACTGAGCTCTGTAACTGGAGATGAATGTGCAGTTACACTTGTACTCTCATGTAATATAATGCCTAAAATACTTGATGTAGCCAAGTAATACTAATCTAACCATCCTTGCTGCAAGTTTTAAATAAAAACACCATTTTCACCTATGTTAAAAAAAAGGCTATTTCTTCAATACATGGTCAGGGCTCCAGCTGTCAAGACCAGGAGTACAAGAATAGACATTGAAAGATACACTACTTCAGCAGTCAAAAAAAGTGTCAGCCTAAACCAAATTCCACCACAGCACCCTTCAAAGCCAGCTTTGCCTGCAGAGATGATGCTACTTACTCTGAGGTCATAAGGAAGCATTACCAGCATCCCACTGTGATCCATGAAATATGAAGCTTCATTATGTTCATACAGTTTTTTATTTCTGGGCATCAGCAGTGGAGTATGCAGCTTGATGGCTCCTGCACAAAACCAGAAAACACTATTATCTCTCATTTCAGAGGTAACACTTGCTTTTTATAAGTTCATGAACATCCTTGCAGGGCATGATAATGTCAATCCATAAGTTTAAAAAATTATATTAAATGTCCTTAATAGACTTCCCTCTTCTACATTTAAAGAAAGAATGTCAAAGTTTGTTTTATGCCTATCTTGCATGCTTTTGGGGCTCAGTAGGGAGCCCACAACAAGAGAACTGCCAATTCCACAGCCCAGCAGAATCCTCACTTTGCCCTCCCTCTTTAAACACCACCTTTCACAAAAGCATGCATACGAAACAGATGAAAAATTCTGCAATTACCAGTAGCAAGTACTGCTTTGGTCTACAGGCATTTCCATACAGAACAAATATTGTTCAGACATATTGCATCCTCTGTCTCACAAACAGACTAGAAGTGTTTGTTTCATTTCAAAACCTCATAAATACTTTTTTTTTCTGGCTATATTTTGCAACCATCTATCTGTATGAATCGAATTGTCACTGGAACCTTACTATTAATGATATCACTAATCACTGAAAAATAGTTTCCTATTTTAAATTCTCTAGTGATTTTCAATCAAATATTATGAAGCTTAACTCAATTAGATTTCAACATAAAGTTTTAAATGAGAAAAAAAGTGCCTCAAATAGAAAGAAATTATTCTAACCATTACAGATGTTAGACACAACCTAACAGAAAAAAAAAATCCAAATCCCCTTTTTTTTCTTCCAAAAGAATGAAAACATTTCCGTTTCTAGAATGCTGACAAACCATTTCCCAAGTCTGTCAAGCTTTAAGGAGTGTAGGGAGAGAGTAAATTCTTCCTTGACTTTGGATTTCTCAGTGTCTCACTCTTTTGTACTGCCAATCTTTGATCATGCTTAATCCGAGTGTGATATAATAGGAAATCTCCCAGATTCTACTTTAAAATTCTCTATTTTTATATAAAATAGTATAACGAACATCTATACGACAACACAGTTTGTAACATTTCAAGTGTGACAGTGTCTGCATAAATTTTCTTCCTCTCAAAAAACAACTTCAAGCAAATACTATTACTAATGACTGGATAGATTCCTGTGAAGGAAAACAAAACACTATTAAACATCATGGCATCAGCTTCGGTTCAGGAAGTGTCTGAACAGCCAATCATTGCCAAGAACACTATCACTGAAAGTACCACTACACACTTGCTCTGTTTCCACGCTCTTTCTTATGCCTTTCCCATTCTGGCTGTTCAGAGAGAGATACTGTCTACATGGATGCTTGGTCTTCCACTATTGAGCTACCCTTATATTCAGATCCAGATTTTGCAGAACAGTCCCTACCTCTAAAAGCTCATACAGATTTATCAGAACAACCACATACATCCAAAAATATAATTAAGATTTTCACTGTTCTTTCTGTAGAAAATATAAATAATTCAGATTGGATGTTAGTAGCTATTATTGGAATGAAAAAAATAACACAAAAAAAATTATAAAAGCTCCAAATTATGTGCAACTACTGAACAGTATTCCTGACTCCTCTTATAGCAGTAAACCCATTCCATTCTTTTAAATCCATTCAATCGCAAAAAAGGAAATTAATGACTTTTGTAAACACACCCACCGTGTCTTTTAAATATCCGGCTGACAATTTCACATACATGCTGCTGTATCTTGGCTGCCCAAATAGAAAAACTACCCTGAAATCATCACAAATAAAAAGTACATATATAATTCACACATGATGAACACTCCATGTAGGCAATAATTCCATGTAATACAGGCAATAAATACTCTGCTATCTCATCCCACTAAAAAATTGCAATGCTTACATAATAAAAAACAACCACAGCTATATGTATTGTATAACACAGTATTGTACTGTGTTACCTTGAATTTCTTTAGATTTAAGAGGATTCAAGAGCTGATAAACTAAGAAAAATCATTTTGATCAGAAAGGGAAGAAAATAGTCAGGCAACACTTTCTGTTGGCAATCAGTCAACTATTAGTTTGACAGAAATTCAGAGTAAAGAAAGTCATCATCTGGACGTATGCTACAATCAAACACTGCTGGTTTCTTTGCTGAAGAATGAAGGTCCAAATGGGAAGTGGCTATTCCAACCCACACAGCAGAGACTGTAATTTTTAAATGGGAACCAATGGGAAGAGGTAATGCAATTCACTCAAACATGCTAGAGTTTACCCATATAAGCATATTTTTAAAAAACTCAACACAGGGAAAAAAGCCAAACCCACACATCCCCTCAACACCTACAAACCTTCAGCATATCACTGTCATAAGTATAGTCTATTGCTGGAGATATACGTTGTGAAAATAGCTGACTCATCATAGTCCGGTAGGCCTTTCCATCCACGTTTGCTAAGGTATGGTGGAGGACTTCGTGGAGTTCAGACTCTTCCATTTGTGGTGGTGGAAGATGTTCACTTTTTAACAGCTCCACAGCTGTTGGTCGTGCTGCAGGATCATGGTTCAGGAGCCATGTAATAACTGATCTCTACAAATTAAAACCAAAATTTTATAGATTAGAAACATTTATAAGGTAACAGTATTTACTACAAACTTGTTAGTCATATCACTTCATTGAAAAATTATGAGACTCTACAGGGGACAAAAAAGCAGAATCTGAATCTTTCAGGTGGATATTATTTGCTTATTTAATTCTAAGTATCTTTTATTATCATCTGAACAAATTTACTAAACCACACAAATTATTAGAAATGTGCCTCCTTGGATGACAAAATATGTAGTATCCTAATCCTTTTTTGTTGCATGGTTGACTAGCTCTGGCATCTCTTTATCAACAAACTTAAGAAAAAGCAGAATTGTAAGCATGAAAGCAAAGATTTGAGAGGTATAAATATTAAAGAAGGGCAAATCTTACTGGCGTATTTCAGTAAAATGTACAAGACAGAAATGTTTTCATGGTACTAGTAACAAGAAGATTGCTGTTTTACAGGCATAACAGACAAAAAGTTAATGCTAATGGTCAACAAGAGAGTTGACTAACACGAGGATAATACCTAGATGGCCCTGAAATTATTACACTGCTCCTTATCATTTCATTACTCTGCCATGGAGGCATCCAGATCAGCTCTTGGCAGCTCTTTCAAGTTCGGAGCAGCCAATTGAGCTTGCACAGCTCTTTCTGTTCTGTGATACAGATTTCCTTCAAAAAGTTTAAGTTAAAACAATTTAGCTGCCATTTCTCTGAGCATAAAAAGTCAAAATTGTGCCTCAGAGGCTAAAAGGTGTGCCAGTGAACTCTAAATTTTTTATGACTGTGCTCTAAGAATTTTGTGGGTAAATACATGTCCATGTCAACTTAGAATATGCTTTTGAGACTTTCTTTCCTTACTTTGTTCTAATACAATATAATAAGAACTTGACAGGGAATACTAAGTGGGGAATTAAGTGGGAAATTAGAGGGGAAATCTTGTAATTCATGTTTCCTGACATGGAATAACTGATAGTTAAAATATCTTCCGAATTACCTGCTTTGCATGCTTGACTTCATCAAAATCCTTAGGAAATACAATCGCAGGCTAACAAAAACAAATAACAAAATCCACATTTGAATTTTAACAGGCAGTCCAAATTGCTCAGATTAGTCTTATTTTTAAGTTCTACATATTTAAGCAGAGAAACTAAGCACTTCCATTTTCCATGGAAAAAAAAACCAAGAAAACCCCAAACAAATAAACAAACAAAATCCCCACATGGCAAATTTAATTTGCAGACCTAAAGGCAAAATAATGCTTTGATATTTCTTCATACAACGAAAATATAATCCATAATCACAAGCATTTACCAACTACAAACACCAACTGATTCCTGAGAAAGACTCACTAGGCCTAAACCCAGGTATACCAAAGAAATGACTCCTTTCTCTGACATGTAAAAATTAATTTCATAGACAAAATTCTGACTGATGGCAATACCATTAGAATCCTCAGTGCATTAAAGGAATGCAAGATACCAGCTTCAATTTTATTCTTCACTTTTCATTATATATTTTACAAACCTTGTTTTTAAGCACTCTGTATGGAAATATTTTTTTGCTTTATTGTGCATACTTTTGCCTCTCTTAACAAACTATTTGAGATGCATATAATTAGCATGTTTCATATCCGTGTACTTACCAGTCTCAGCTGGCCAAGAACAAAGATCCTTTCTGATGCAGTATTCATAGGATGGTAAGACATTTCAAAGAATATTATACCTAGACTGAACAGGTCCACTTTCTAAGGAAGAAAAAAAAATGTAAACTTAGATATAGTACCTATGAATTCTCTAAAGAAGGAAATAGCAGAGGAAAAAATATGGTTTTAAATTTCATAGTTTATTAAAGCTGGAGAGAAGGTTTTCTTCTGTGTCTTTTTTTGTCTTTTTTTTCTTTTTTCTTTTTTTTTTTTTTTTTGGGTTGTGTGTGTTTTTTATTATTTTTAAAGATTTTTTGTTAGAAGACACAATCCATTAAGATTTGGTAGACTACAAAGCCTTCTCTCATCACAGTACTGCCATGACACAAATGATAGTTTCACTCTTTAGAGTTGTCGTCAAGAGCTCAATGTCCAAGTGAGGAGTGGATGTTCCTCAGGGGTTGGTATTGGAAATGGCACTTTTTAACCTCTTTGTTGGTGACACAGACAGTGGGACTGAGCANGGTGGGTCTGTGTGAACCTCATGAACTTCAACAAGGCCAAGTGCCAGGTCCTGCACCTGGGTTGGGGTAATCCCAAGTACAAATACAGGCTGGGCAGACAAAGCATTGAGAGTAGCCCTGAAAAAAACCTGAATCTGCTAGTTGACAAGACTCTCAACACGATCTGACAGTGCACACTTGCAGCCCAGCCTGCCAAACACATACTGGGCTGCATCAAAAGCACTGTGACCAACAGGTCGAGGGATGTGAGTCTTAGAATCTGCTTCACTCTCACGATATTCCACCTGGAGTACTGCTTCCAGCTCTGGGGCCCCCAACATGAGGAGGACACAGACCCACTGAAGCAAGTCCAGAGGAGGGCCATGAAGATGATTACAGGGATGGAGTACCTCTTTCATGGGAAAAGGTAGAGAGACATGGAATTGTTCAGCCTGGAGAAGAGAAGCTCCAGGGAGATCTTAGAGCAATCTTCTAGTACCTAAGGGGGCTACAATAGAACTGGAGAGGGACATTTTACAACAGCATTTAGTGATAGGCCAAGGGATAACGGCTTTAAAATGAAAGAGGTTAGGTTTAGATTGGATATTGGGAAGAAATTCTTTACTGTGAGGGTAGAACAAGTTGCCCAAAGAAGTTGTGGATGGCTTAACCCTGGAAGTGTTTAAGGACAGGCTGGATGAGGCTTGAAGCAACCTAGTGAAAGGTGTCCCTGGCCATGGCATGGTGTTGGAACTGGATAATTCTGGGGGTCCCTTTCAACCTAAACTATTCTATGACTACCTCTTTGAAAACATTCTTGCTTTGAAATTCAGTTTGTCTCTGCATATAAACAGGATTCTGTTTGATGGAAAAAATGCACCCTCAACTCCCAAAATCAGTCTAGAAATCCAGAAGAGCAATATATACTTTTGATGATGACATTTTACCTTAACAAAAGACTGTATGATTTCTATCCCATTCCATTATAAAGGTCCTCCATGATTACAGGCATTCAACTTGAAGTTGCTTGCATCTAGTCATGATCAAGCACAGGCAGAAAAACTGACTTGCCCACATCCTTCCACCCTTGGTTTCTTCTTGAAGAAAAGTTTAATTCCCCTGATTATCACCGCAGTCCCACCACACCCTGTTCCACACTGAATTCACCTTTGTCAAGGAGGACTGACCCAAATCATACATGGTACATCTTAGATTCCATGCTACTCTTTTATTAAGTCTACTCCAATCATACCTGATTGTATGTAGATTTAGTGCTGCCTTGGACCTCTGGGCTGACATACAGTGCGGTGCCAACCATCCCTGTCAAGTTACCTATGTGGGAAAAGATGAGAGCACTAGTTGCAAGAAAGCAGACGAAAAATGCAACATCAAAGTAAAAAAACCCCTCATTCACACTCTCTTTCTTCTAGGTTGAAGTGCAGTCCTTATTGAGAGAGACACAGTTGAGAACAGTTTGCAAAACAGACAGTTCTTACCTTCACATGTCAAGTATCTGTGTCTACCTTTACTAGCTAAACCTATCTATTGCTTTACAAATTTGTAGTAGGTCAGCACACAAATAGTACAACAAATTTTCGCTTCCATTACACTTATCTTTAAATATACCATGTATTAAAGTTTCCTCAAAACATCAAATTCAGAGTCTTAATAGGTGGTGTCAAAAACTCAACCAACCAAACAAGTCTTGAAATTGTCCTGTATAGGCAAGAGAATACAAGTGCAGATGGAACAGATATACAGGATCTCTATATAACTCACCATGAGGAAATCACTGATCTATGGCATAAGGCTAGCAGAGGAAGCAAATTAATGCTTACATAACAGGCAAAACTGCCAGATTATATCTATCCCAGTTGGTGGTTGGTGGGTCCCATCCCTGGCCTCAGTAAAGAAAAGTTTTATTTTCAAAGAATGAATGGAAATTCTAACAGCTTACTCAAGACCACAGAATATAAACATTTCCTTAAAATAATTTGGAACGTGTGCAATGTAAACTAACCTGACGGGTCAGACACAGCAGAGCCATCTGAGAGATTTTCTTCGTGCTTAGAGACCACCTGAAATCGGCAAAACAGTCATATTGTAAATGGCACGTGAAATGCTTCTGTTGGCTTCTCTTGTCACTCGGGTTGCAGTGCATGATTTAATTCTAGAACCTTACCAATTTAAAAGAAATTTATGGCATTCTCAATACAAAAACATCATGGTCATTGAACTTATGTTTTACTTTTATCTGTCATGTAATTACGTCACCAAATTCACCACCACATCGTTCACTTCAAGCTATACTTACTGCATTTGCTGGATGATCTGTAGCTAAACCAAAATCACCAATTTTCACATGATCATCTGAATCTAAAAAAATGTTCACAGGTTTCAAGTCTCTGTGGATCATTCCCTGTTACAGGAGGAGAATAACAAAAGACCCACAGAATATTAAACAATAAACACGATTCAAAATAAAAGTCTCTATAATAGAATGAAAAATCATATTACATGCTTTTGTTACAGTGGGAAATCAATTGCATTAAGTCATTGAAGACCAGTCTTGAAGACAAACTGTAGTTTGTTGCCCAGAAGCTAGAAACAATTTTCAGTGCTACCACACATCTAACAGAGTATTTTTAAAAAATGGTCACATTTTTATGACAAACAGGTAAAATCTTAAGTGGTCATTAGAAAATTCAAGTTCATGATAAAATATTATAAAGCCCAAGAACAGATTAATAATGGAAAGGGCAAAGAGAAAAAACCTGCTAATAAATGCCCCCAAATTAATATGAAGAAATCTATATAAAAGAGGCATAACACAGATATTATGGACAGGTCATAACTACCATATTTACTAACCTTTTCATGGATGTAAGCTAACCCATCCAAAATTTCTCGGAAAAGCCTCCAAAGCCGACTGGTATCTTCATATAGCCCTTGGTCAATAGTGTCCCTTAATGTGCTCTTTTCACAATACTCCATCTTCAGTTGTGCATACATAGGGGACAGAGGGAAGAAAGTCTCTTTTTTTGGCAAAACTGTTTATCAGAAACTTGTATCTGTATCCATATCTGTACCCATATCTATTTGCTCCCAGAATTCAGGAGCAAATGGTATCACCAAAACATTCAGCTGTTTGGAATGTTCCTGAGAGCTGTCTTTTAGCTACAAACATGCATTGACTACTGGGTCCTATCCCATTTTCTCGGACAATGGTACAAGTTTGCAGAGTAGCACATTCCCTAACATAAAAGTTCAGGAACAAGGTGAAACCAGCCAAGCCATAGTGTGTGATAAAGCCAAACTCAAAAGAATCTCTGGCTTTATTTTCCTTGGTGTCTTAGCTGCTTATATTACAAATATACACAACATATGCAAACAAACTTATTAAAATCTTATTTCATCTACTTTGTAACTTCCTTCCAGACAAGCTGTAGTATTAAGTCCATTATAAAAAAATTAGACATCACCACAGAACAGTTAGCTATGATAGTGACTTTCCCCAGAAACAGTCTAACTCCTAATACAAAGGAGATGTCAGTAGTAAAGCCCAAAGTTGCAACTCTGCAGGAGTTTCATTTTGTGCCTACTGTTACAGACATACAATGACTTCACAGATTACAGTTTTCTATTAAATAAAGTGCATACATAATACTGTGCCTCAGAAGAGAATGAGGAAGTTTTCGTATCTGTGAAAGACAACTTCCCCTCTGGAATTTAACATGGCAGACTTCAACTCTACATTGGGAATTAACACCATAACCAAACTGAGGAACATCTGCTATAGTGTTTGGGGATTGGGATGGATATTCTAAAAAATTAACAAGCACAAGGCAAAAGAATGCTTTGAAAGCCATGGACTCATAGGTTGGCTGGTTGGATTGTACTATGGTTAAGTCAGGAACCCCCAACTTTAACATATACATGAGCAACAGTGAGTATCCCATTATGCCCTATGGCACTATAAAACTTTGCTCTCTTCAGGCACAAATAAAAAGCCTTGGAAGGCATAACAAACCATGCCTTCCACCAGCCAAACTTCTGCAAAACCAGAGTGTCATAAAAAGAACACTGAGGTTACTTATTTGCATTTTTAAAGGACATTACTCTCGCCATGAAAACCAGCAACTAGTCTCTGCAGGTTGAAATAAACAGTATCCTTTTATGTGAACACACGAGCATGTTAGTACCTGAATGTACAGATAATGCACTGTCTGAACAACTGGTGTCCTGTCTTCTCCTCCATGGCTATTCTTTTCATTGTCTTCTTCATTCTTTATCACAATAAAAGAAACAGAACAGTTAGATACAGAAAGCTGTGCAGATGTTTTTATTATACACACTACTATTTTTTAGTGCCTGCAATACATTGATGAGAGATCAGCTTCTATATCTAGGTTTGAAAAATAGCAAAATAATATAATGACATTTTTGTAATACCACTGCTTCTTAAAAAACTGGAGAAACAGGTGACCAACTCTCATTTTCAAAGTGAAAATATTTTGCCATTATTGTCACTGGAGGGAAAGAATTCCAGAAGATTTCGAGAAAACCTAAATGTCAAGCTGTGTCATATTAAAAAAAGGGTAAAAAGATCAAATTTGAAACTAAAAGATATAAAGCTTGCTCGATAAATAATACAACCTCCACTCTCAATCAACAATTTTGCTATGGTGTGTGTGTGTATATATATATATGTATAATGACAAAAGAATGCACTGCCATATTATTAAGTTATATATTGAGAACTTTTTCATGCCAATGTACATTATAACAGAAAGAGGAAGGAGATGAAACATTAGTAAGAGTGTGTTACAAATCATCAGGATTGGCAGTGACATATTCTAGATGCTGTAGAAAAGTGTGCATCAGCTTTCTAGTGATATAGTGCACTGACTGTTCACAGCAAGTGCTGTAACACAATCTTAAAATCAACTAAAACCTTAGACATCACACTGACTTCCCGTCTCTTTTAGACTGCTAGCAATATGTATTTTTCCTGCTTTCAAAAAGTGGCTATGAACAGATACATTGGTTTATAGCATGTAAAGGCAAAACACAATTTCAACTTTCAGATGGGGTAAGACCATGTAATCCCTCTTGCTAACTGTTAAGTCATGTACACACTGAAGTGTTACACTTGCAATAACCTGGGTCATGACTAAACCCCCCCCATATCTAGCTCAATCAACACTATAGGAAACAGAATCCAGATTACCTGCATCAGGCTGAGTTTTTATATGGTTCTGTACTTACACCAGAAGTGAAAAATCTTCCCAACTGACCTGTTTGATCGTCAAAGACTATTTTATGATATTTTAATTTTCAAAAACTTCATACTTACTGGAGAATGACCTTTACTGTTTTCATCCTCATTATCAAAAATTATGTCGCTTTCAGAATCTGTGGTTGGCCTGTTTAACAAAACAGAAAGAAAAAACTTCAGAAGTTCTGCATATCAAAGAAATATTTATGAAAGAATCTGGAAATTATTTCTGGGGAAAAAAGAAAATCTAAGCTTCTGCTGAAGACCATCTATATCCCTTAAACAAAAAAGGAAAACAAAACAACAACCAGAAAAGTATCCTGCTTGCAAAGCAACACTTCCTTTGGCAGTCCAGTCTCTAAAAGAGAAGGTATGTAGTTGCATCAGTAAAACTTAATTTCTGTATTCGGTAAGCAAAACTGAGAGAAGTTTACTTACTTGCTTAAACAAAAAATCACCATGAGAGAACCAAACCATACACAGAGGAATGTATGGAATACATTAATAAGAACCAAAACAAAAAAGAAAGGGCAAGTTTGATATTTTTCAGGATTTGAAATAATTTCTGTTATTGTTTATCAAAAAACTTTACTCTCAAGGTTGTAAAAGACTGTCCAACATAAAGTAAACAGTCATGAATTCTGCCACAAATAATAAGAAACTTCAAGAAGCCTAAACAAAAGAATTTTCCACATAGACTGACAACTTTTAGCTAGGAAATTTCTTCTTCCTGGCTGACTGCTGGCAAATACACAGGTTTTGAATAAAGGTGTCCGAGGTTAGGGGATGCCTTGGAATTTTTTCTCC
The DNA here is from genome assembly GCA_013398175.1 of Climacteris rufus. Classification (NCBI taxonomy): domain Eukaryota; kingdom Metazoa; phylum Chordata; class Aves; order Passeriformes; family Climacteridae; genus Climacteris; species Climacteris rufus. Next base: position 26,872 of record VZRZ01002579.1, read on the forward strand.
ATCACTGTTACTAAGCAACAAACGGCTGGGCGATTTAGGGCCATCAACTCTTTTGTGAGAGACAAAAGGTGTGCTTGGGCAGGGCAGGGAAGAGCCGAGCCGGCCGTTGGAACAGGCACTCACTCTCTTGGCTTGGACTCAGGAGGAGAGGCTGCTGTTCATTTTTGGCTGCGACCAGAGGAAATCCAACTGTGCCCTGCTTTTCTTCTCCTGGCTGGGTGAGCTTTGATTCAACCCTTTTTCCACTGGGAAGTGCACGTTTCCCCAGGCTGCATTTTTTTTTTTCTAGCAGCAGTTGCCAGGAGAGTCCGGCTCTCTCTGCCGTCTGCCCCCCTCTGCCGCACGGGACCGCAGTGTCTGCTGTGACTGCAGAAATCCTTGCTGCCTCACAGCTAGCCGGGGAGAGAGAGAGGGCCGGCTCCTGCCCCTGCCGCCCTGTTGTTGCCGCTCTGAGCTGCCTGGCTGCTCTCCAGCCTGTCCGCCATTCCCAGCTGCCTGAGGCTGACCTGACCCTGTGCCACAGCGCCACCTGCAGCCGCTCGGGAGTCATCGCACCTGCCCTGCCCGGCCGGGAGTTCAACAGCGCCCCCTGCTGTTTTTCGACCGTGATTACACCGCGCAGGAAAGTCATCTGCTATTGGTTTCTGGTTCTATTTATGGTTGTTATTATTGTTATTGCTTGTTTATAAATACTAGTAAAGAACTGTAATTCCTTTTCCTACATCTTTGCCTGAAAGCCCTTGATTTCAAAATTAAATAATTCGGAGGGAGGGGAAATCACATTCTCTGTCCTAAGGGAGGGTTCAACCTCTCTCAGCAGACACCTGTCTTTCAAAACCGGGACAAAGGGGACAAGTGAACTACTTCTGACAAAAGAAGTGAGAATGCTAGAAGACACAAACTTGGAAAAACTCACTCTGCTCATGTTCCCTATAAGGCCAATGCTGAAGCCTACTTACAAAATGGAATGCGAGAACACGCCATCACCATCATCATCGTCATCACTGGACTCCTGATCAGCTCCACTGAATTTGTTGCTGGAGGATCTTTCACATGAAGTACTCCACTCAACTGAACTTGTCAGACACGGAGGAGGAGCATTAGTTTCCACATCATTTGTCTCCTCAGTGGAAACGATGAAGAGACTGGCTTTGGGGGGCATTCTTCTCTCTTCAGTTGTTTCGGATGGTGATACAGTGGGAACAGGACTTCCATGTTTTTCTATCCAAGCGTTGTAATATCTCACAATATTCTCATGGTTCAAGCGGGAAAGTAACGTCACTTCCCCCTTAATCCTCCGAAACTGCTTGCTGGTAGGGTTTATGCGAATACGTTTCACAGCGTAATAGCAACCATCGAGCTTATTTCTCACCTGTAAAATTCAAATTAATCTTAAGTCAAATGCCTACAAATGCCTTATCAAGCAGAGCCAGAAGTAGAATCATTTCATGAAACAGGAAGTCTTCCTTTCACCTGGCAAATGACTACAATTCAAATGCAAGCTATTGACAGGCTTCTCCCCAGACTCCCAGCAACCTCTTGCAAAACTTTTCAGACTATTCAGTTCCAGATAAAAATCTCGACACAGGCACAGCACACTAGCAGACAGTAAATGAAACCATGCAAACATTGAATATATTGTTTTGCTTCAGAGGAAACAAACACATTCCCAAAATATTTCCATAGAGGAAACAATTTTTATACCATACCTTGATGACTGCTCCAAAAGCCCCTTTGCCAAGCAATTTTAGCTCTTCAAACTCATTGTAGTATCTTGAAAATTGTCTCTGTGTTTCTGTGAAGAATGAAGCGCTGGATATCTGACTGCTGGGTACAACCGTCTCCATGCAATCTACACCTGCTGAATCTGTAATGAAGATGAAGTTACCACCACTGGCAACATGGGGAGAAGGCACAGGGGACTGTCAAGTAAGTGTGAAGAAGGAAATAAAACTGAAATAACTTTAAGTGCAACTAAAACCTAAAATACAGAGGTGCTCTGCTGTGTAAAATTAAGTCCTAGTACATGCATAAACCTTAATACAGTTTTAAATTAAGAATATAAAGTAGGCTGGACAAAGGAATTATTTTTAAAAGAACATAAGAAGGAAAGAAGTCTCACAGGAACACCATCTTCCAAGGACAACGTTATGTCTACGTTTACACTATGCAGGAGGTGGATGAATTTACAGGTTTCTTTAAAGCATGAGCTGCTTCTACTGAAGAAAAAACAGTGGTCCACCACAGCTAGTCACAGACAGAGAAGTTAAAAGACCACACTAACTGAAGCTGTAGCACAGCTCAGTTTTTCTCTTATTGCAGGCATGTAGCCCACTTATTCAGCAGAATACAGAAAGAACCAAGTCCCTTACCATCTAGATTTTCTTCAGCTACAGGTATTTTTATTTGTGGAATGTTTATAAAACTATGTTGTAACAACTGCTGAGGAGTCCATCTTTCTTTATCTTCCAAGCAAACACACCTGTTAGGAAACCAAGGAGAGAACTATTTCATGTCAGGCATCAATGTCACAAGAGTTCTTGCTATATTTAAGAAATTATTACCTCTTTCATTCAGATGGGAATCAGAAGCAAAGACAGACTAAATGACTTACCCACAGTGACATACAGTTGGTGGCAGAGCAGAGGAAAAAAGAGCACCAAATCTGCTCTCCCAAACCCCAGATTAGCAGCCTGATGCATGAGAGCAATCACCTCTTCTCTATAAACTACAACTAGCAACACAGGAGGACTTTGCAGTTCTTAAAAAAATTTAAATATTTAAAAAAAAAAAAAAAGACAAAAAGGTACAGGAATTCAACAAACATACTTTTCCAGAAAGTCTTGAAAGTCAGAAGGTAAATTAGTAGGAACGGCAACTGGGAATTCCTTGGTTACTTGGCCCTGGCTGAGTGAAAGCAGAAGCAAGCCCAGACGCCACACATCTCCTTTTTTTCCAGGTTTGTTGGGAAGTCCATCCTCGCTAAAATGAACTTTGGTTTGCTCGAAAACATCTGCTTTGCAGATATCAGCTAAGCGCTTGGAAATGCTGTAGTCTGTCACCTTGATGTTTCCTTCAGCATCTACCAGGACACTGGAAGCACAAAGAACTTTGTGCACTACTGAATTATTGTGCAAGTAGTCCAGAGCTGACAAGATCTGGGTCACGTAGTGGCGCAGCTGCTCAATTGGAACCGGAGTCTCTTTGTGTAAGTACGTAGAAAGGCTGCAACCACTTATGTGCTCCACTAAAATATCCACCACAATGGAATCATCCCGTTCTTTAAGGTTCATACATTTATAATGTACTATGTTTGGGTGACTCAGCTTCGTCAGTGAGCTGAACTCTGTCTCTGCTCCCTGAAGCTGGTAGAGAAACACAACATAACATGCATTTTGTCATATCTTGGAACACACTACTACTAAAACACAGAACATATACAAAATATATGTAAAATACATGACGTGTTCATACTTTTCTAAAAAGGAAGTACTGTGCACTGGGGAAAGTACACCTTTGATTTCTGACAGGCAAGCTTGATTCCCTCTTTCTTCAGAATTTTAATATTTGATTATTTTATTTATACACACTTGCAAACGCACTTTCTTGCATTTGTGTTATTGTAAAGGAACTCCTAATACCCCAATACACTCATCTTCTTTCATGAAGACACTCTAAAAGATTAGCATTTTCAAGCTTATCCTCTCAAGTTTAATACAAATTAGCAGCCTAAAGAAAAGCACTGAACCTCACCTAATTTTTATTAGATCACATGCAAAATATAGGCGTTACCTGTTTCTTAGACTTCTCAATCTTTTCTAATTCATGTGTTGTAAGAAACCTTCCCATCTTTTTTTGCCAGTGCAGAACCCACTCATATATTAGAACAAAGTCTCCACTGCGAATGTCCAAGGCATTGTAGACAGATTTACCAAGCTGTTCATCCTTGCCTATACATACAGGGAGAGAAGAGGAATATGGCTTCTTTTCTTTCTAAGGATTTGACAGGAGCTCCTGCAAAGGCTAAATAAACACCAGTAAGCCTGTTTTCTACAGTCAGAAACATAAACCTACTTACAACTAGACAAGACATATCTATATGGTAAGTATGGAAAATATCAGGCTTGAAGAGACTGAATGCTATGTAACAGTAGTCAAATGAAAACAATAGCACATTGGCAAAAACCTGCTGCACATTTTTAAAGATTTCAAGTTTTAATAAATGAACAACCTTTCTGCTTAGCAGATGCCAAGCTCTACACATAGTAACATAATCATTCATCCTCAAACTGCAAAATAGTAAAATTTTCCTTGTTCCAGAGACTTTGAGGCCATTCCTCCATCCACTGAGGAAATGCTATGTTGAAAACAAACAATGAAAACATTTGATGGTCTGTCCATGTGGTACTTCATGGAGGCCTTCCAGCTCTGAAAGTCTCCTATCATGTCCTGATTTATGTTTTTGCTAAACCTGCTGCTTTTATGCCATTGCTATCAGCAGCAATGGAAGGAGAGTAAGTATGCATTTCCAACCCTGTGCTTATCAGTGGTTTCACATGTTACTGGAAGCTAACATGTGACATGACTTCTTGCTTGGTAGTCACGCCTATCTGACAACAGGCATTTAAAGGCAAAGAGTTTTTAGTATTAATTTAGTTATGTAGAGAATGTAAAGTATTGAGAAGGTGGTTTGATTTTTGTATGGCTATTCAATTATGTAATTGTATTTAGAGAAGCAAATTTTATATTTAAAATAGTTTACAAAAATATGACACATTTACCACAAAGTAAGTTTTCCTTTCACTCTCTCCTACTGTTAATGTGACATTTCACAGTCCACAGCTTCTCTATCCTTGCTGCTTGTACATGTTAATATTATTTAATGTAACAAACAAAAACTGTTAAAGAATCCATTCAATGCAGGCATCTCCATGACCAGCTATAGTGTGAGCTGCAGGTTGAGCTCTGGGAGACCCTTTGCATAAAGAAAGGCACAGGACCTGTGGCCCAGCCTGGGCACTGGACTCTTGGAAATATGGTAAGAGCCCATGGCCCCCAGACCCTCCTGTGCTCAGACTGTGAGGGTACAAAAGCCTTCTGTTCAGGGTCCCTCCTTGGAGGCACCAGCTCTAGCTTTAAATTTTTATTTAGTTATTGCACCACAATTAAATTATTTGAACGATCTGGACATCTGAGACTGCTATGGGAAGCCTGAGATCGAGCAGGTGAGGAAAGTTGGGGTGACTGTGTGTGTGGAGGTGTCACTGCGAAAGGGCCTTGGTCCCAGCTCAGGTGGTGCAAAAGTGAGGGTGCCAGAGGGCTCCTGGATGATTGGACAGGGAAGTTTCATTAACAGAAACCACCCAACAAAAACAAAACAGGCATCCAAACCCCCAGCATTTCAAGCTGCAATTGTAATTTGCTTACCTAGACATTTTCCTTTATGGACAGTAAGTTGTCCAGCACCACTTGTGCTAAAGTTCAAAACTTCGTAATTTCCAGGGGACTCTTCGCTGTTACTAACAGAAAGGCGTTCTCGTCTGCAATGTGAAGAGAACATTTGACTTTAACTCAAAAAGATAGTATATTTAAGTCAGGACTTGAATACAAACCTTAAAAATTGGAAAGTTCCCAGGTTATCCACAGCACATGACTTAGTAAAACCATGACAAATGAAGGTGGGGGGAAGGGGACAGGGAAGACACCAAAATTAACAAATGAACAATGTGACACACTGTTGCCCATTTTTCACTGTAAAATAGCTAGTTTTCTCTGTTAGACAGTCTCAAGGACGATTTCTGTAAACATAGCTATGTTGTTGTAAAAATTATCTTTTTACATTCCTTTCCCATGGACACAGATCCCTTTGACGGACACTTNATTTCAATTTGAAATCTAATGTTTGCAACAAATTAAATAAATAAATAATGATTAAAAATGCACATGCATAATGACATACTTTGAACGTCCAGCTGAATTTGGTCGGTGTTTATTATTCACTCCATGTTCCACACAGCTCCCATTTAAGCCTGAAGCAACTCTATATCCTGCAGCATCTCTTCTGTGAGTATTTTCTTGATTTGTCAGAGCAGCTATTTCCAAACGTTCCTATAAATCAGGAAAGACACCAAATAAGTAGAGAAGCCACTCCTATCCTCAAAATATGCAAGTAGTTATTATTCTATGAAGTCACACAGATCACATAAGAAATACGTTTTCCTAATAAACGTACATATGAGGCCAAAGAAAAAGTGCAGAGATTTCAGAAAGTACATTTCACCACTGTCCACGGGCAAGAATGTAAAGAAGCTGGAAACATACCAGCTTTTTTCTATGTGTGTTTGAAAATATCTACCTTGGTACACTCAAGATGCTAATATATTCCAGAAATAATCAAGAACCTATTTTAATCTAGATCTCCTAGAAGCCCTGAATAAGAAAAGAAGTCCAAGAAAATCTCAAATTCTTACAAGTACTGTTACAGTACTGGGAAGAACTTTTTGCAATGTTCTTTTGCACACCTGCTTACAAAGAATACCTGTTTGGCAATCTCTTTCTTTTTTCTTTCTTCTCTTTTCTCTTCCTCCCTTCTCTGAATCTCATTAAGGATTTCACGTTGCTGAAAGGAATTTCAGTGTTGTTAAAGATGCAACAGTACATGCAATGCAGCTGCTAAAACCTGACCCTGCTTTAAAACAAAAAAAGCACTATGACGCTGATTTTTCAAAGGTGTTAAGAGAGGACTTCTGGATGTCATGAGAACAAAAAAATAGAAGTCAAATTAGCTCTCCTGAGGAAGTTAACAGCATCAATTGTATGATATAGGAGAATGGAAGTGTAAATTACTTCTACTGCCAGACCCAACAATAAAGTTTCACACACAAAAAAAGACAGGGAGATAAACCAAAATAATCTTTTAAAAATCAGAGGTATTCTATCCATATCCCCCACAGTGTGGAGACTCCTCACTACTAGCCCCTATGAGACTTGGATGAATCCCCTCATTTCTAGTGAAGGATGTAGGTGGTCTGAGATCTCTTTAGATTAAACTTGTTGCTCTCTAGAGGAGTCTGTCATAGGGACCATTTCAGTCACCCTACGAGTGAAAGAAGGTATGATTACTTGTCTGCCTGGCAAACACCTCCTAGTTTAAGATGGAATGCACTTTATATGCTTACACTTTGGTATAAGGTCCTTTTGATGAGTGATTTTCATAGGATCAGGAATCAACTTTTAGGTTTGTTTCAGGCATAAATATCAGAGTTAAAAACACATCATTAAAATATAACAATTACAGCAGCAGATCGTTTATATAGTACATATTGATCATCTGGCAGGTCTGACAAGCTAATAATTCACTAAAACTCACTGTTATCCAGAGTGATTTTAAAATCATTATTATTTTAAGAATATATGGTTATTCACACTTTCTCTTACCTCCTGCTCCTCTCTCCTCTTAACTTCTTGTGCCCTACGCAATTCCTCCTGAGCCAATCTTTCTTGTTCTTTTTGATGATTTTTTAGCATTTCTTCATGAAAAGACTTAGAAGGTGGTTTATTATACTCACTAAGAAATGACTGTACATGGTCAGCAAGTTCAAATATCATCACCTGAAAGAAAAGAAATATGAATGTCATGCAGAGTTCAAAAAACAGGTGGATCACATAGTCGTACGATACCCACTCAAAAAAGCAACACAGCAGAAGCATGACTGCCAATTTTATTACTTATCAGGGAGACTTCATATTTCCCTATTTTTTGTCAGAACTATTTATTAATACATTGTAACAGGAAAAATCCCTGACCACAGTAGCAAAGACGGCAAAAATTAGCAAAAGGCAGACAACCTAAGCCATCTTATTTTACTGAAAGACTAGCAAAATTTAAAAATCATTTTCTCATCTTCTTTTAGGCATATTCTTTGTATTCCTGAAGATATGCATTTATGATATATGGGCTACAACAGAACAAATACTTTGCAATTATCTGTTACTGCATCTACTGCTATGAAATAGTTACTTATTTCACTGCTAACAGGAAGTTCAACCCTTCCTCTGCAAAGTAGTCACCCAGTTAGAACTGTAAAGTCACTTAAGGCATTCTACATTCATATAACCACAACTACTAAAATAAGAACTGCACGGAACACTCTGCTCAGAAGAATTCTGGTGAGGTTTTGCCAGGTTTGGACTCAATTTTCAGTTACTGTTTATTTGAACTGTGTATGTTGATGGGTATTGATGATCTATTGACCTGCCAGGGCTTAAGCTTTCAGCAGTCTAGTAGCATCTCCTCGTTAATTCCAGCAATCCACAGTGCTAAGAGACCATCTTAGCTCCAAAATTAAAGAACAGTACAGGACAAAGATGCAGCCAGCAGCAGCACTGAGCAGAATGAATTTGCATGTACAGATGGGAGATCAGCCAAAGTAAATTGTACCATCTGCCTGTAACAGGGTGATGTTTAGAAGATTCTCAAATACTGAATCCCCTGCTTGAAAGTAAGAATAAAGCCAGGAGGCAATTCAAAAGAGAGAGAATATGCATAAATCTGACACATGCAGCTAAAATATCTTTCCCAGGTTACTACTCAGAAGGTAAGGCAATCATGCATGTACACATATGTATTTAAAAAAAAAAAAAACACAAAGAAAAAACTCAATAATTAAAAAAACACCAACAATCTACTGTTTAGTTTGAACAGGTGGTTGAGGTATTTTCAAACTTTCCATATCACAGAATACACTTTGATAACGAATGCCCATCAAGGCAGAGAGAAAAGTTATCTCCCCTTTTCTGCAGATAGAGTAATTGAGGACAGCACTGTGTATGCCATTCAAAAAAAAATGTCAATCATACATGTAACTCACAACTATATCTACACATTGGTGGAGCAAGCACGACTCTTGCATTGGAAAATCAACATTAGGAAAATGTATGACTTTTTTTAGGTCCTTTTAAAGATATCAGAAACAAAAGTCGGACTTAAAGCCCTACAGGTTAATAACTCCTGGGGTCAGTTGTGAGCAGAACAAATATATATTGCATGGTTTTGTGGTTACTTACAGAATTTAACCGTTGTACTTCCTATGAATAGTCCATAGCCCTGTCATTAAAAAAACCCAACAAACAACAAAGCCCACCCCTAAATTCCAGAATATGCTATTAAACTGCTAATTTCCAAAGATACTAAAAAATTTGAGGAAATTCTTGGTTATTGAACAGAATGAACAAAAGAGTATCTGGCTAAAACAGTTATTTTGAAACTATCTGCAGAAAAATTTGCAATCAAAATACAAGTATAGTATTCAAACCAAAACAAGGCTTGATGTGACAGAAGTGAAGGACAGATAGCCCTTGCTCAACCTGTAAAATTGACAAAGGCAACTGAAAACAAAATATTATCCCATTTCAGCCTTTTATAATATCCACAGCTGTATAATTCTCACAATTCAAAAAGGTTAATGGAGCTATTCAAATGTGTTCACCTGCAACATTTCTAAAATAGAGATAAGAAACATGCCAAAACCCCTACTTTCACCAAGAATTCTTCGCTTGCTACTAATTTTTGGAATCATTTCAGTCCTCAGCAACAACAGAAAGGTATCATTAAGACTAAACATTCATTAAGACTAATCCCTTAAAATAGACACAAGGTCTAAGCTTCACATGTTTCTCCATTTTTCCATTTATACCCAATACCGGGGAAACTCGAGTATCACTACTCCTAAACACAGAAGAAAAGAAGGCACAATGGCATGGAGTGACTACTACAAAGTGTTGAGCTGCTGTTGGAATGAAGGTCTCTTGCCCTTCAGTTCCGCATTAGATGCACAGGATCACAGGATAAAGCTCCCCAGGTAACCACTGTGCCTAAACAGGTATGGCCTCTTACAATATTCAAATTCATCTGAGAAGTGCAGAAAGCTCTCAGTTTTAGAGTTAGTATTGCTTTTCATACTGTGAAATAACTCAGAACCTTTACACCTAATAGCATGAACCTTTAAACAGGAGTAAATGCACTATTTCTACATGCACTGGATTTTTAGAGCATCCATATTCTGAACTTTCATTAATTAGAAATGTTCCTAAAAAAAGACAGTCCCTCCTTCCTTACGAGCACTACAACTTATATTTCCAATGTGGATGTATTCTATTATATTATACCATACACTTTTAGAACTATTTAGGTCTAGAGTATATTTCTCAAAGAAGTGAGAAGCTCTTACCTCTCCACAGCACTGTTTTGCCAGTTCAGCTAGTCTGGATTTTAATTCATTTATTTTCTCATTTGACAAACCTTTTGAATTTTTTAGTTGTATTTCAGGAACTCTGAGGGACAAAAAGAAAACATAAAAAAAGTCTTCATTAGAAAAACTGAGTGTAAAAAGCAACAGACTGTTGATAAAAACAGTGTGTGAGGGAAAAAGAATGGAGTTCATAGTCACTTGGCAACTTGTCAATGCTCAAATAAGCAGAATATAGTAATACGTAGACAAGATAAAGTGAGAAATACTGCTTTATACTCCCTACTATCAAATATTCTGGTTGCAGACTACCTGTCAGTTACATTTAACAGTAGAACAATCAAAGAAACCCTGCAGATTCTAATAATTCAGCTCTTAATCAGTAACTTACTGAACAAGCCATTTAAAATATTACTAGCATAATATTTAGATGTTTAAAATCTATTTATCACCTCTATACGGGTTACACAAACCCCAAGAAACAAATGCAATAAACAAATATCAGCTAAATTTTAAAAAATATTTTAAATAAAGTAAACAAGAAAAATGTCTGCAGGTACGTTATTTTAAACTAACCCCCCCAAAATTAGAGTGGCTGTTATGTCCCTGTTACAGGATATAAGTGAACTATCACTTAGTAAATAGTAGCATTTCCCTTGTACACCACTCATGCCACAGCACAAATGGATGGACTGAAGGGAGTTATGCTTTGGACATTATCAGTGGCATAAGGACTAAACAAAATGGGGCACAGAGCAACAGTTAACACAGAAATCACTTGCCAGCACAAAATGCTGGCATAGGTTGGTCAGCTGCAACTCCTTCTACGTTCTCTACAGAGAACTCTTCCAAAAGCTAATCCAGCAGAAAACAGAACAGCAGATACAACTAAGACAGCAGATGGCTTTAAAAAAAGGAGATTCAGTTTGTCTCAGCAGAAAGTCAGGAGTTGAAGAAGCTCAAAATGGGCCCTAAGACAGTAGCAAGTACCCCTGTGTTTATGTACCTCCAAGCTACAAACTGGGGCTGCAGCCTAGCACTGACAAATGTGTCCCCATTATTCTCCATTGCACAAAGGACTAAATCCAATCCAGGTGCCAAAGTTCGGAGTTGCATATTATAAAATACCACAGGCTTAACAAATACTGGTATGCAGAAAGCAAGAATAAGAGTGATGAATAAAACTACATATTTTTTCAGCTTACACTTTATTATGGAAAGCAGAGAAAAAAGGTCGTATTTTAACGTTCACTTACGTATCAGGGTAAGTATGAGGACACCTGACCCACAGGTCGACTTTGGCATACACTTCATTAGCATCAGTCAATCCCCGAGGACGCAGAGCTAAATTTATTTCAGGAGGCTGTCGTACCTGAAATGCAAAACAAAACTTCTGATTGAAAAGGGTTGCTTGGTTTTGTTTTAATGAAAACACATAGCTCTTAATCTATATTATAGTAGAATACAGCTTAGACCTTCCAAACCATGAAAAAAATACATTAATGTATTGACATTGCTCAATAACAGTGAAGTGGTCCACTGATTATCAGTTTATCCAACACATTTTTACAACTTCTTCAGGTAAGTGTAGTTACAGTTATTAGAAAGATGATTCAGACTGAGCAAAAATGAGGTTCTATAATAAAACTCTTGTATTCTGCTTACTGTAGGATAGCAGTAAGAAAAAAAATAAACTTAACTTGGTTTATTTATGAAATATCACAAATAAAAGCATTCTAAAGCATATTATAAAAACAATATTGTTTCTTTTATGTTGAGATCACTAATACCAGACATTATTTTATGACATGGCAACAGACCATAACATCATATATACATCTTACATGGCCACAGAAATGGACAGTAATTTTTTTATAGTTGTTTTTTGTGGTTTGCCATAAACCAGAATTTTAACAAGCATTGCCTTCCCCATCCCCAACCTGTTCAAATCACCTATTCAAAATGAGAATAAAGTAAAATGTGCCCATAGAAGCATTTGCAACTTCTTCTTTTCAATTAGGTTTAAAAGCAAACAACAACAAAACAACACAGACCTTAGTAACATGAAAAGCAGGTAGAGAAGTAAGACCACAGGGAATAACAAATACAGAAACAGATGCTAACTATCCTCTTTGCATTTCTAGCAAGAAGAGTACATGTCAAGACAAGATGATGTCAGGTACGACTTTTAATACAGAGTGAGATTTGCAACACTTCTAAAAACCCAACAAATTACAAAGAGTGTGCTCGCCAAACTTCACGAAAAAAGAAAAAAAAAAGTCTTAAGTTGCTGCAAAAAAATTTAAACTCTGGTCTATAGCAGAAAAAAAAGACAGCAGAGGATATATCGTGTCGACATTAAAGACAAAAGAATGTAAAAAGAAATGAAAGTAAAGGTGAACTTGTGGAACAGAACAGAGTGACCAGCATCTCCAGGTAAAGGAAAACAGTGCCATGGACACAGCTGGAAAAAAAAAAATCAGTTAGACATGGACATGAAAGATAAATGGAAGAAAGTAGTGAGTACCAGATCTGAGCATTAACTAGTTGCAATTGAAAAACCCCAAATTTATAAAGATGAAAGCAAAATTATTAAGTTATTGTGGAAACAGCTGCAGTGTGACAAAACCACAGCATATAATAACTATGCAAACATCATCATGTATACCGATGAGATGAATTAATTAGGCAGGTATGTAATTAGTAGGTTAAGGAATTAATTAAGAGGCAATTTTTTTAAAGCCTGACAATTAATTAAAATGCAATTTATAAGCACAGCACGGATTATAGAGCGAGCGCTTCTATCCCGAGGATTAATCGCAGAGGCCGGTTGCAGGGCAGGGGGGCGGACGACGGGCACGCAGCGAGAGCCGGGATGCGCCAGGCAAGGAAGACAAGGACCGGCAGCGGCGAGGCAGCGCCAGCCGCGTCCCCGCCGCCGCCCAGCCCCGCTCCGCACCGGGACCCGGCCCGGCCCGCTGCGCCCCCGCGGTGGGGGCGGACGCCGCTCGCTACCTTCCAGGCCTGGCTCTGCCGCAGGTCCTGGAAGTCCTGCCCGTAGATGGACTCCAGCACCTGGAGCTCGTTCTCCTGGCGCAGCTGGTAGCTCTCGGGCGGCTCCCCGGCGAGCTCCGACGGCAGCTGCCGCGCGCCGCTGGCCCGGGCCATGTCAGGGGGCGCGCGCGGCTGCCATGGCGACTCCGCCCTCCTGCTGCCGTGGAACTGAGGCCTGGCACCGCCTCCGCCTCCGCGTCTGTGGGGGAGGAGGTGCCGCGGGCCGGGGCCGCCGGTGCTGCGGGGGGCACGGTGCTTCGCTCATAGGAACATCTCCAGTTGGAAGGGACCCATAAGGATCATCGAGTCCCACGCCCTGCTCCTCAGAGGACTACCTAAAAATAAACTGTGTGGCTAAGAGCACTGCGCAAACTCTGGGAGGCTTGGTGCCATGACCGCTTCCCTGGGGAGCCTGTTCCAGTGACCGACCACCCTCTGGGTGAAGAACCTTTTCTAATGTCCAGTCTGAACTCCCTCAAAATATGCCTCCCGGTATATCTGCAATACAAAGAAACACAGCAAATAACAGTGTAGGTTTTTTTCATTGACCTTGAGAAAGATTCACGAAAGGGAAAAAATAACCACGAAATTCAGAACAGATTTCATGTAGAGCTGGGGCTAGGATACAGGTTCCTGTGGACCTATAAAAAATGTTTCCACCGACAATTGCTTTAGTGACTAAGAGCAGGTGGAGGGCGAGCAGCCTCAGTCTTTGGCTGGTTGAACTGCAAACACAAGGTGAGGCCGGACTCAGTGAACAACCCTCAGCCCCTGAGCCTCCTTCGTGGGACCTGCCAGAGATAGGCAGCTGGGGATTGTCAGGGGAGCAGTGATAACCAGAGAAGAAAATGTGTTTCAGTCAATTCATGTGGTAACTACTGAACAGAAGGACTGCCACAAGATGGAGCCTTTAAAGTTCTGGAATCTTCATAACGAAACCACAAAAAATTTCATACATACAAATTTACCTGCTAGATGAGTAATCCCCAGGCAAAGAAAAATGTTACAGCTCGCTACCATGCATTCAGGTATATCGAAATGTAATTTTGTTGACTTTCACTTTACTCCCTGACCTTTAAGGACAGACTTTTGTTATAAAGAGACTACTTATTTAGGAACACTAATGATCAGTTTCTATAGCACTCAATTTGTCCTGAAATTGAAAGCTTGTTTCTTGCATACTTTACTCTTTCAGTTTCACTTAAACAATGTCATTAGTATCTAACTAAAACCAAGTGTTAAATTGTATCACTGTCGTGGTGCCTTTCTCTATTCCTTACTATTCCTAAAATACCTTTAGTGGCAGGGTCTTTCATCTGTTTTGTGATAGGAAATGCACAACCAAAGCAGTGTAGTGTTTACCTAACAACAACAGAGATCTCATTTTGCTCAGTCAAATGTGACCTGGGGCCCTGTAGCTGATCACTGGAATTTCCTCTGGTGCAGTTAGGTATACTCATCAATTTGTACAAATACCGTTAACGACTAGAAATAAAACTTTCTAGGTCACAGATTCATCTTCTCTCCCACACAAAGACACAACAGAATTGTCAGTTAGAAGATGTGATGCAGTAAGTAATTAAGAAATGTCAGCAAAATTTTCTGTAACAGAAATTATGGTTTTATACTTTCCAAGCACGTGGTGTGGGGCACAGAGCCCAGCACACGGGAAACTTCTCCCATTACACTATATAGCAGTGGGTGGGCCAGATAACGTTGTGTCTTTTAAAGCTGCCCGACTGTTCCCCTTCCTTGTGACTTGGCAAAATTTTAACTAGTTGGGATGAAATGTTCTAGACCAGATGCCTACCTCAAGCTATGTTTTTCTCTTAATTTCTTCTATAATGATTCATTGTTTCCAAGAAGAAAGCCAGAATGAAATAACATAATCATAAAAACATTCTGAAAATTTATGTTAAAAAGTCTTGTACTCCAACAGGAGTGTAAAAATTTGATGGGTGAGGGGGAAGAGACAACCTTTTTCAATGCTATGGCTTTGCTAGCTAATGTTGTGAAAACCTGCATAAACTAAACTGAATTACATTACTGGGGGGAGTATTCACATGCTCCACACAGATTTACTGGAATACAGTGAACATCCACCTGCCCCAAACATGTGCCAGACTGCATCTGGACAGAAGCTTCCCTTCCAAAATTTAAGACAAAATTTAACTCTGGCCCACGACATTAAAATTTAATTCTAGCAATTAAAATTTAATGATGTGAGAATGTGCTTTCACTTTCCCATGTGCATGGTGAGGAGAGGTCAGTCTTCCTATGTGAAATGCCAGGAGAGACGGGAAGGGTCCTGAGTGTTAAGACAAAGACATTTGGCAGCAAATAAACCCTCCTGCATTCCAGCTATGCAGATCTATGCAAAGACAATATAGAGGGTACACAGTGTAGGCTGTAGATAGTAAGCATTAGCTCTTGCCTGGCTCCTTGGTCATCATCCCATACTGATGGAGGAGCTGAAAAAAGAGAAGGTTGTGTGAGGAAAAATGACTTGCAGGTGGCTGGGAGATGAGGGGACCAAGGTCAGACTCTGGTTACAGAGATTGGCCATAAGAATCTTGGGGGACCAAAAGGATGAAAAAGCCTGTCTCAGAAAAGACAAGGTGAGGGGAAAGCATGGTGGAAGCTACTGATTATTGTCTAGATAAAGTGGGAAAAAATGGGACTGTCTGGATAAGGTGAATGGGTTAGGGTTGAGAGGAAAGGGTAGGAGGGTAAGTGAGCCTAGGGCCACAATGAGAGTGGGTAAGAGACACGAATTACCATTTCTAAGAAGAGGCTGGAGTAATGAGCTGGGACACTCATGCTCCTAGAGGAATGAGAGGAGGCTGCAAAGGGCATGGCCCAAACCCACGGAAGTAAAAGTAGAGGCTTGGCCAACAGCCTCCAGGACCTGCGGTGGGATGGGACAGTGGCAGTTTCCTGTCCCTGTGGTCAGCAAATGTCTTTGAACCCACGGCACAGCACTCAGCTCTGTCCTGGATCACCCGAGTCCACATCGCAGGAGACTGGATGTCTGTCACTGGAATACATCTCATGGGCGTGGGGTCCCTGAGGAAGCCTTGCTGTGCAGACGCCAGGCTCATGGATAGCTCTTCTTCTTGGGGCACCTCCAGACTGGCTGGACAGTGGCGAAAAAAACCCCTTTTGGGCTTGATTTTTAACTAGCACTCCTCCTAAAGTCTTCAAATTGAAGACAAACACGTACCCACTGTATGGATACACATCTTAAGCACGATCAATGCCCAAACTTATCACATCTACTGAGGAGCTTTTCCTGAAAATTATATATTAAACAAATATCTAATTTAACAAGTAACGTGTATCTAGAATCCAGCACCGTCTTTTAAAATTCTGCCGTCAGAACTAGGGACCTGTTTTAAATACCGCTTTAAAGCGCTCCCGTCCGCTCCCGCAGCCCCCGAGCGAAATGGCGGCGCCGCGACCACGTGATGGCGGCTCGCCCGCCCCTCGGGAGCCCGGCGGGGCGGCAGCTCGGCGGCTCCTGCCCCGGCCCGGCCCGGC
>VZRZ01002579.1:43905-153496 GCA_013398175.1 Climacteris rufus
GATTCAAACCCCAATTTATTTTCCCCGAGGAATAGCTGGAGCACAGGGCAAGCCATTGAGCAATCACTGACCCCTCTGGACGCTGTGTGAGCGTCTTCGCGGCGTCCAGCGCAGCGCAGTCAGGAGGGAGGTGGGAGGGAGCGGGCGGGAGCAGATGTGCCACGGGGAAAGCCACATCTCTCCTCTCTCAGGGCTGTGAGGAAAGCCAGCGCCAACGCTGAGAGTGGAGCGGGGGACAGAGTTTCTGGTCCCTGCACTTTTGCAGGCCGGTTTTGCCGTGCAGCGAGCCCGTGGCCGTGCGAGCCGCCGCGACCCTCGGCGGCGTTGGATGAGCCGCAGTGAGGGGTGTGATTCTGGGAATCCTGATTCCCTCGCTCTCGCTTGTTGCGATAAAACATGCTGAGGAGACCGGTGGCGGTGTGAAGCAAGAACTATGGGACAGTTGATCGCAAGGAGAAGCCTGGCTTGCTTTCTGCTTTTCTTCACTGGCTATCATGACTTACAAGGTGGAAACGCGAACAGCCAGCCCAGCTTCTCGGGACACAGGAATGTGGTGAAGATGCCTCCGAGAGGCAGAGACCGGGCTTTATCCTCAGAAACGTCTTTTTGCCTGTGGGCTCCATTCATTCACTGAAGGCAGAGGCTCAACAACCTGTGTTATTAGGCGGCAATAAAGAAGGCGGGAACTTCGCCATGGGGTACGGCAGAAGCTGGGTGTTGATGAATGAAAGCGACCATGCCCCGTACCAGGCTGGCAGCAGAGCTCTGGAGATGAGGAACGCCTCGGCCGGGCAGATGGTGTGGCAGGGCGGGAATGTCAGCGAGGCGGGCGCCGTGGAGAGCGAGGAGCGCGGCGAGGAGCAGAGCTACCGGCACTTCACCACCACCGTGCAGATTTTCATCTTCGTGGGCTCTTTGCTGGGTGAGTGAGAGTTGCTGGAGTTCTTTGCTGATGTGCTTTTTTTTTTGTCCTTGCGGTCAGAGACTACAGACCAAATGGTAACTGGCATCATTGGTTGCCTTAGTGACTCTTCTTACTCCGGTCCTCAGGTGTATGATTTCAAGTTCCTTGTGGGTTTTGATGTGTAAAAGCTATTACTATAAAATGCTATTTGTCACGGATGAGAACTTATACATTAGATGTATTACTTAGCAAGCTTTTCTACCAGAATTTAAACGGGCAAAAATTGAATGGGTTGATTACACCTTTATTTTCAGCTGCAATGGGTTTTGTTCTCTTTAGCATAAAATAGGGTGTGGAGTGTTTTAAACAAGTTTTGCTGAATTTCTGTTTCATGCTGCAGTAATTTGGTATTTGTGTCCTGCAGATTTTATATAAATGCTTTGGAAATACTTTATACTGTAAATATGTATAACCATGTGCAATCTTGCCTACTTATTATCCTTACAGTAGGAATCATAGACTTTAGATATGTGTCAGTCAGCTATTGCCATATGATTTTACGAATGTGTGTACATTTGCTTTCTCAATGCTTATTGAGAAATAGTTTTGTTGCGAATATGTGTGCATTCCTTAAGAAAAAAAAAGGGGGAAAGAAGCCTTATGGTGAGTCAAGGTAGCACTATTTGGGAGATAAGTAAACTGAATTTCAGTCAAATGTCACTACTGTCTCACTCATTCAAAGCTTTTCACACAGGGCTTGACTGAAAAAGCATCCAGCTCTCTTAGGGGACTTCACAGGACTTTGCTGATGGTCATTGGATCATATAATCAAGGATTTATTTTGGCTTTTCCTGATATTGACTAATGCTAAATTCCATTTTTGTGGTCATGGTGACAAATTCTAATATCAATCTCTTTTTGGTAATATTTAATATAATTTAAATAATTTCTAAGAAGATGGTAAGCATAGCCATGCAACAGTGTTGAGCCCCAGTCAAAAATGCACTTACTGATTATTGCTGTAAATCACTGAGTCTTTTGGCATCAATTATTCCTCTATGTAGTGCGGGTAATCCTCATGACTCTTGTTTTTTTTCCTATTTAGCACATAGGTAGTGTGGGGTAAGGGCACTATAGGGCACTATCATAGGCATTCTGTCTTTTTCTGTATGTCGGCTAGTACCTGGCATAAAAAAATAGCCAGCAAATAGCGTCCTAAAATAACATGACAGGATGAGAAAAGTCAGAATTTTAATTCCTTATTTTTTGGGCTTCAAACCCTAAAGAGAGTAAATTTGGGTCATATGGCCAGATTTAGTTTCATGAACATGAATCTCCCAATTTTATTTGAAGAAGAAAATAGACACTATCATGTAATTACTCCTTCAGCAGCTAGGAGTTTTTAAGGAGTCTTTAAAAACCAACCAACTGAAGAATACCATAGCTACAAATTTTGCAAGACTAGTATAAGTTATGGTTTGGCACTCCTGCAGTTTGTTTTCAAGAGGTGAACTGCGAAAGGATTTCAACATGTCACAAGGGGTTTATTTGCTGATTGGATGGCTGGGAGGCTGATGAAGCTTCCAGATCAGTAACTTTTTCAGGCCTGTCAAAGAGATAAACAGGAGAGGAAATAATGTTTTTTTTTTAACCATGAAAATGCACTAGTCCAGTGACAAATGTTAGCAATGGGCCTTGTGAACTTACAGTGATGGAAACCAATTTTAACTATCATTTTGAAACCACCTTCTTTTCTAGTCTCCCTGCTGCCTGAAACACTAATTTAAAACATTTATTATACACACTGTCATAACAGCTGAAAACTTGGGAGTCTTTAAAAACATCTTCCCATATCAACCCTATGAATGTACTACTATTTCTTCTTTACTGAATGGAAAGAAAGCTGCAAAGAAGCTGAAAGCCTGATCTCCAGAAGGTCTTAGGGCTTTGGTGCCTGTCTGTTCAACTCTCATACATATCAGAAGTTTTGCATGGGCACGTGCTGCACAGTATCTCTGCATCAGCAGGGGATAACAATTTGATATTTACCTCACACTTAATGCTTGCACAAACACTATTAAGTCATCGTTTGTTCTCTGCCATGGTCCTTAGAGCATGAGTGGCATTCAGAACTTTTCTCTTAGGTGAGCCCCTCAGTTGAGCTGCTGTTCTTTGTTCTAGTGAGTCCCAGGTTCCTCTTTGCAGAAGAATAGCCCTTCAATAGGGGGATAAGACTTTCCTTCTCCCTAAAGCATGAGGTGGGGGTCACGCCCATCAGAGGTAGGATGTGTTGGTTTGAATCCTTTCTGGTTTGGGTGGGTGTGCAACTTGTGCAGTTCACATCAGTGCATGCCTGAGCCACTTTGCTGTTGATAAAATAGCATGACCCTGTAAAAGGAAGAAATTCTATTTTCAGCTTGAAAGGGGAAAAAACCTATATGACTCGGTCTTGATAATGATTACTGGGGTCTGACTTTAGCGGGAGTCTACAGCATGGAGAGGTCCAGGTCCTACAAGAGGAAGAATGATGGTCAGTGTTGTGAATTTAATTTAGGTATCTGCTGCACAGAAGAATGTTGTCAGCTTTGAGAGAGATGTATGTTGTGGTTTTATTTTCTCCCACTTAAGACCCCCATTTAAGATCTGTGGGAAAACTTGGAACAGTCTTGTGTTAGTTTTCACTGTGCTATGACAAAATAATGCTATGTTGAAGGTTTCATTATACCTGCTGAACACAAGGAAGAGTCAAACTGTTCTTCTTTATGGTTGCTTTTAAATACATTGAAAGCACATGCTCAACTTTTATACTTATTTTAGGTAGCAATAACAATGACACTAGACTCTGGAATTTTTGTTTATCACAAGCTTGCCAAACCTTGAACCTGGATGTGACCTTAACCTGTACATCAGAGGATCTCACTGGTTGAACCAACCAGAAGTATTAAGAATTGACAGATTTTTTCCCTACTGTTTTTTGTCCTAATTTTTAGAAAGTTTTCATTGTTAAAAAATTCTGATTTTCCAAAGAATCAGATCATTCCGTATTTGGGCAAATAGACATGAGTGTTCTGGTAACTTGGTCATGAGTTACTGAGTTAATTAAACAATAATGTACTTAAATGCTACAAATTTAAGTAGTTGTTCCTTTGACTTTGAGTCTGTTTGGACAAACTTCTTAATGCTGCTCTTCCACTGCTTGTGTGGAAGTTCTTAGCAGACTACCTATGATGTTAATATTCAAGGTCCGAGGAGTAAAATGGGTAAATCTGCATGTCTGTACTTTGAACTCAACTGGTACTACCAGTTATGCACTCCTTTGGCTGTAACCTACCACAGGGTTTCTGCAGAAGACATGAGGTATTGGAAGGAGAAATTTGGTCAAGTTAGTTACCCTGGTCAGCAGCTCTGTTTGCCTCTATGAAGAAAGATTTGCAATATATTTAAAATTTGCAAGCCATTTCTTTCTGTGATGCTGTATCCGAGTCCATGAACTGGGGAATTCATCTGGTAAGCTTTAAATGCTTTGCATGTGTTGATGAACTTAACAATGCAAAAGGTAAGGTACTAAGGGTACAAAAGACTAGAAGGCTTTGTTAATGCTGTCTTCCTGTGCAGCTCCATGGCTAGGAATGGCAGTTCTCATAGTAATGGCATGTCCTACCTGCAAGCTAATAGCTCTAGGCAGGACTAGGACAAACCAGTGAAGACATATGTCACTGGTGTTCCTCATCCCACTGCTTAAACTGTGCTTGGATCAGGGAATATGGAACGTTACAGAAAAGAGAGTAAACTTATGGAGTATCAATAGACAAACTGTGAAAATGATAACCAGCAAATAGCGTCCTAAAATAGCAAGACTGGATGAGAAAAGTCAGAACCACTACCACTCTCATTACCACTTTTCTATTCTGATCTACGTGTGTACTTGGAGCTCCCTGAAATCCAGAGAGTGGGTGCCTCAGGAATTCTGGAATGACAAGTGCATGTGTAGGGAGATGTTTCTGGTGTGGGGTCAGGTCAGTAGTCGCCTTAGGCCATAGCTGTGCAGGTACAGTATGATTAAATATGTTGCTTCTAAGAGATGTTACTACAGGAGAACTCAAAATAGTTGCACTTCTTCTGTGAATTGTCTTGTATGAATTATTGTTTTTTAACCCCTCAATTGCCTCTGATTGCCTTAGGAAAATGAAAGCTGCTGTGTTGCATTTCTATGTGTAGTGCATCAACATTCATTACCATAAATATGAGGGAAAGTGAAAGGCACCAGTGGGAAGAACTGCCAACTTTATTGGCTATTGGAATGATACAAATGGAAGCAGTGTGTTATGTGAAGCAACATATGCTGTCAGCCCTGATGCTCTTTGGTTGACTTAATCTTGTGTGGTTAAAGGTGTCAAGAGATTCAAGCTTTCCATGTCCTAATTTGTTTTGAAAGGATGTGGAAGTCATGTGTGGAAGAACAAGAATGGTAAGGATTTGCTTTGAGATTGATTGCTTCACTTCCACTAATCCTGCACAGATCTCTCTACTCTGTGGTTCTCTGTGTGTTCTGCCTGACTCAGATTAGATAATTTTTACTGCCTTGTGGATACTGTATGAACTGTTTTGTTTTATATTACACGTGTTTCAGGCCAGTTCCCTTCACCTGCTACCAAATGAACGTGGCTAAGATGACAAAGTCAGGATTACTTGTGGAAGTGAATGATGATTTTCAGTCACAATAATACTGGTTAGGGTCCTTAGCTGGCAAATTCAAATGGCTACTATTGCAAGGATGGTGGTGTTCTTGTGAAGTTGATGGAAGGAAAGATAAAATAAAATTTAGATTTAGAATTACTGCCTTATGAAATAACTGAAGCTTGGAACTAATTCTTGGCTAATATTTAAAAACGAATAAGCAGTTTATGAAAATAGAGTATTTGAACATGGTAACTGTGACAAAATACTAGCGATTTTATTCAGAATAATATGGAGTTACTGCTTTTGCTCTTGTGGCTAGTTTGAAAAAGGATACATGTGGTCCATTACTTTTAAATAGATAACATTACTTTTAAATAGGTAACAATAGGATGAATGACAAACCACAGATTGTTTTCTCTTGTTTTAAGGTTGAGATGACATAGGGCTCATTTTCCAAGTGAGTAAATTTTTAATAGCTTCCTTTTTATCAAAGAAGATTCTTGAGATCAGTTTTGCAGTGAGTATAGGAGTACATCAATATTGATCTACAAGGCATATTTTCCTCTTGCCATTAGAAGGAATCAGTCTGCAGACACTGATTATTGCTTTAGCTTTGAAAGAAGGAAAAGGGTGTATTATTTCTGAGTTTTGGTGAGGAGAGGTCACCGGATGTGGCTGTAATTGTTTTCGGTTGAGTGCCAGCAGTGGGATGAGATCTTGGAAATGAAGAGGCTCTCCAAAGAGCTCTTGTAGCCAGTATCCACAGTGAGCTTAACTTGAAAGGGAGATAAAATTGGTGGGTGGAATGCAGTGGACAATAGCACCTTCTCAAGACAAGGCAAGGGAGGACCAGGAATAGCAGTTTTGCAGCAGCTGAGGAGGGTATGGGCTTTCTCACTTTTAACATTGGCTTTCCCACAGTTTACTTACTTGCATATAAAGTCACATACTATTAACTGCAGTTAAACAGAGAAACTTATGAGTTGTCCTTTTACTGACAGGTGTAACTGAATGTTTGTGTCACATTAGGTTTAGGTGAGATTATATCCCGTTATAGAACCACAGAATAGAATCACAGAAGGGTTTGGGTTGGAAGGGACCTTAAAGATCATTCAGTTCCAATGACTAAATTGCTTCCACTAGACCAAAGTGCTTAATGCCCCAACCAACCTGTTTCTGAATACTTCTAGGGATGGGGCATCCCTGGGTAAGCTGTTCCAGTGCCTCACCACCCTCACAATAAAAAATTTCTTCCGTATATCTAACCTAAATTTTCACTTTTCATGGTTTGTGATGTCTGTTCTTTTCATATTTCCAAGGTCTGAGAATCAGCATTTGCTCTTGAAGTTATTTGAGTCTGTTCACAATTTGCATGTTAGCCATGTAGATAAAACTGAATTTCTTCTTTAAAAAAATTAATTCTTTCCAGACATTTAGGAAAAAAATCCACACACATGAAAATTGATGCAAATTATTATGAGAAAGAGATGTCCTCAATGCTAATGTCTACTGCCCAGATTGAATATGCATCTTATTTTCTATGCACTTTTTACTAACTGCAACCCAAATAATCCCAAATCCAGGAAACTTTCCCAGATGTTTTAGATCAGTGCCTTGTTTGAGGAATTAGGCTCTTTTGTCTTTCTAAATCTGCCTTGTACAGAAAGAAATTTCACTGTAAAGGCTGAGGATGCTCTGATAAAGTTTGAACTCTATGACAGTGGTTATAGCAGTTTTTGGAAAGCTGTGGGTTAGATTGGTTACCTCCTGGTTTCTAGCTACGCTTTGAAGGAAAATGGTGTGCTTTGAAAGAGGTATCAGATTTTACAGTGCAAAGTGAAACAGTGAACTCCTGCTGCCTTCCTGAAGTGTCCTGCAGGACAGGCTTGCCCCCTTTCATGAGGATTTCCCAGTCTCTCTGCACCTGAAACTGATTTCTTTCTCCCTTTCTTGGTATCTGTGCAGAGAGAAGTAAAATTGAATTGTTGCAACAACTAATTTGTAAAGGAGTAGACCCTTCTGAGGTACAAACCTGAAGTATCTGGCAGCCTAGGTAACATGCTTGTAAGGCAAATGTTTGTTAGCATAAGGAATAAATATTTCTATCTTTGAATATCTACCAGTAAATTTTGCCACAGACATCTTCTACAAAGAAGGGAGCAGGGAATCTTGCAGTAAAGAATACTGCAGATATGTGATTCAGGGCTACACTGAGAAAATTTTTAAAGAATGAGGGCCATGTCTGCAGGAACTCCAGCAAAAATTTATAGCCCTGCTCGCAAGAAGGGTAGAGTCATCTGAGGGGAAGAAACAAAAAAGTTTGGGAATGGGAATGATGATGTTTTGTTTCTACTGGTATCATGCTTATAAGAAGTGTTTTAGAGGAAATCTTCTAAACCAGCTACTTTGCATAGATTTACTTAGTTGCTGATCAGCTGGAATAAAGTTGGGCAAAGCAAAAAGTGACTGACAGTCAAGTCTAAAAATCAGCATCAGGCAAATGATGATATGAGTGGTGGTTGCATGTAATAATAATTGCATCATAATAACATGTTACAGTATCATAACATCATGGTAATAATTTTCCCCTGCGTTTTTGTACGTCTGGTTCTAAGCCTCAGGAGTCATGGACCATGCAGCAGTTAAGCCCAGTTCAGGATGCATATCCTGAGAGTCTGCCTGGAATAGATGTTGTGCTTTTGCTTTTTATGCGTGTTCAGGTGAACTACTAAGCAATTCTCTTTGGAAGAAAAATTGAGTTTGAGGAGAGGATGTAGAAGAGGGGTTGTGAGAGTGCTGGGGCCCCTGTTGCCATGGAGACCTCTCTTCTCCCCGGGCTTCAGCCGATGCTCCTTGTCTGGCTTGGGCTGAGGGGCCCCGCAGGTAGCACTGCTGCTGCCTTTTAAAAGAGAGATTTTGAAAAGCAGCCATTTACCTAGTCTGGAAGTGTGTGAGATGCAGCGATTTATACCTGAAATGCATGTGCCTGATACTGTGGCAATACTGTGTGCTGAAGAGTTCCTCAGATATGTGCGGGGGAGGGTTCCCCAGACACATCTTGGGGGCTTAACTGATGTCTCAAAAGATCATGTGTGTCAAGGATGTTAAACTGATCCCCATTTATCATAGAATCACAGAATATCCTGAGTTGGAAGGGACCCACAAGGATCATTGTGTCCAACTCCCTGGTCCTGGTCACGACAGACCAGAGAATTATACCATGTGCCTGAGAGCATTGTCCTAATGCTTCTTGAACTCTGTCAGGCTGGTGCTGTGACCAATTCCCTGGGGAGCTGGTTGCAGTGCCCACACACCCTCTGGGTGAAGAACATTTTCCTAATATCCAGCCTAAACTTCCCCTGACTCAGCTTCATGGCATTCTCTCAAGTCCTGTCATTAGTCACCACAGAGAAGAGATCAGTGTCTGTTCCTCCACTCTCCCTTGTGAGGAAGCTGTAGACTGCTACTATTTAGGGTGAAACTGATTCATAGCAGTCATCTTACTGTCTGTAGTCCCCATGTGAACACTTTAATGAGAGCTATGAACCACAACTCTTTCACTAAATGACTGGATGTCACGTTTTGCTTTTCATTGTGAGTTACAGTTGCTGAAATGCCTACTGGTATATATCAACTTGACTGTTTTGAACTTCAGTGAAAATCTAGATACAAGATTTTGTATTGGATGTTATGGGCAGTAAGTCAGTATTTCAGGCATGAATGAACCCACACACTTAGCAACAATTTTAAATTGTGTTAGTTCTGTTACAGATCTCATTTATTGGCTTGCTATTAGGCAGGCATCATGAGCACTTAAATGAGAGTTTTATCATATTCTGTTCATCTTTAATAATTAATTTCTTACATTTGTGATCAGGAAAAAGTAAGTTTTCCACTTAGGAACATTTTTCAAGATCTAGGAAATTGTATACATCTCCACAAAAGGTGCTGGCAAGTATTCACGTGCTGCTGAATCCTGTAGGCTGATAGAGATGTACCTGCTGCAGCTCCATGTCCTTAGAACCAGCCACAACAAGGCTGAGCACACATTCACAAGAGCCACACATGCACACAATATGTCTATCCGTATATCCAGGGGCAGCCACACAGCCTTGACACAGAAAGAAAATGCAGTACTCAGGCAGACACAAGGAGTATCAATGGCATCATCCTCTTCCCATCTGGCTGCTCAGGATGAAAGCACATTAGTATAAAACATGTAAGTATACAGATATATAAGCCACTATGGATCCCTCTGTAGTAGCTGGTCCTAGACACCCAGTCTCCCCAGTAGCTGTCCTGAGGTCCTCTTGTCTCCCAGTTACCTCACACACAGGCACACAGAGGTAGATGGCTCTCTCCAGTAGCTGGGTTGGCTCCTGGTCCTCTGCTAGCCAACTTTCAGAGCCCTCTTTTCTGCCCTGGTTACTCGGATCACACCTATGGCCATACCCACACTTGCCTCCTAAGTGTCTCCTACTTGCTGGCTGGTCTGGGTTGATGTTCAGTTGTGATCACACACTGACAACCCCCCCGCAAATGCTCACTCTCCAGTCTCTCCAAGCACTGCCTTCCTGATACATCAGACCTGATATCCCATGGTGTTTCCTGAGTTACTGCAGGATTTCTCTTTGCTCACAGGTCCATGGAGGAGAGAGCCCCCCCACTCATGAGAAGAGTTGGAAATGGAGTATAATGAGAAGATGGGACAGACTGTGCTGATCAGGTGCAGGACATGGCCAGAGCAGTGTATAAACCAAATGTCAATTTAGAGATGGCTTTTATCTCATTTTCCCTCTAGTCTTCCATGCTTGTTCCTACCGAAACCACCCTGACTGGATACCTGGAGCTTGGACTATAAGATAAGCCACCCAGTGGGAACTTGAGATAAGATAAAGCTGGTACTGTCATCCAGTTGTCATCTCAGACCTAAAGTGAGATTACCAAAGCTTGGGGATAAGAATGTATCACGGATTATGGGAAGAAAGAATGCAGAATTTAGGGGCCACAACAAAAGCCAACTCAGCAACTGTGCTGAAATCAGCTCGAGCGGCCTAAAAGGTAATTCTGGCAGGGGGAGATCACAACCGCTGACTCGCAGCCCACCAACTCAAAAGAAGAGAAGGACTAAGCATGTGGACTAATTATCCTTAGAGGATCATTTAGCCAAGAGAATAAAAGAACTGTGTAGTCAATGAACATTAATTCCTTTCTTTGCTAGGATGTATAAATAGCAAAAAGTTTTGAACGACCTTGGGACTCCCACCACTGAGAAGCCCAGGGTGAAGAAAGACCAACGGAATACCACTGGATCCACAGGTGGCGACTCTCTTCTGCCTGACCTTTCCATCTCCCTTCCTCCCCCCTTTTCCGTTTCTTTCTACCTCACATTCAGGGTAAAAATAAAATCTGTATTATTGACTTTGGCATATGGTCCTGTTTTCTGGGGAGGATTTGGGGCAGGGGCTCCTTCCTCTGACTAGGATTTTGAGATTGCCACACTCGCTGTTGTGTCCCTCTGCTCCTTCATCTTCATGGAGTTGAGCCTGTAATCATATTTGCTCATATACGCTACAGACCACTTCTTTTTGATATTTGAGTAAGGTGAGGCTCTGAGATCATACAGGAAATTGTATGTGTACTAGTGGGGACATCAATATGAAGATTTCTCTGTTTTGCAGAGAAAAACAAAAGTGGATTTTATATATGTCATGTATATATTCAAGGACAAATTTCCACAGTGTCAAGGTAATGTTTTGTTTTCCTGTTGTACTAGTTTTTGATCCCTGCACCCACCTGGCCCATCACAGAATTTGTAAATTACTCTAAATAGCCTTGAGTGTCCAGTATGGGTGGTCACTGGGGCAATAGCTGAACTGGATGTCCAAAACCATGGGATTTCTCCATGTTATGTTTCCTGTACTTGTTGTCTCAATATCCAACCAGGTAAGAGTTGTCAAAACGTTTTGAGAGTAGGATAGGTACCACTAGAAAGTTTGCAAATGGCAGAAATACTAGTGAAACAATTATTGTATTGTACCTCCCTTCATCTCACTACTGATTAAATGGTATCCCTGTAGGAAGTACAGCTGCTTGTTTTCTGAACAGTACTGTTACATGTAAGCCTTTTTTATTTTTAGCATCTTTAAATTAGATTTAGCAGCTGGAAGCAGGGAGAAGGACTGGTTGTAGTCAGCCAGCTTCTGTAGAAACATAGTGATAAGGAAAATATCCTGGACTGGAAGGCTGGCTGAATAAGAAATTGTGTAGCCTCTCATGGTAAGGCATTAGTTTAGCCAGACAATGCAAATGGCAATTACGGTAGTAACAAAAGCAGTGGTGAAGCTGAAATGGTGATGGCAGGGAGAGCTCTAATTGTCGTATTCTCTGCTCATGCTCTTGCTGTCATTGGTGATTGCTGGGAGATTGCTGTGGACTGCTGCCTTTTAAAACGCCTTGTTAGTTATGATATTCAACACTGTAATTGACATTCTTGGCCATCACGGATAGTCTGGCTTCCTGGCAAATACAGTCCTTCCTTCTGCCCTGCCAGTTCTCTTGGAAGGGGGAAAAAATCTGTAATTGTTTGGGAGACAGAGACTCTATTTTTAGCCTGCTTTTTTCTACATTTGATTTATTTTCTTGTCTGCCAAGGCAATTCCATACAAGAACTCATGAATATCTTCCAGAAGACTGATAAAATATGAAGTGATCTTGCTTCTCATATAACCTCTTGTATCTTTCTCCACAAACCTTGTGTCATTTGGCATGTTTCCAGACTCCAGCAGGCTTTGCTTTTGTTGTACCTATATTTCTTGTGGCACAACTGGATAATTTCTTTGATACTGTAGAACAAAAAAAAAGAGTTAGTATACAAGGGGCTAAGATACATTTTCTTCTGCTGTTGCCTGACAATCAGAAAAAGTGGAAAACACTGAAGTAGGGTGGTTTTAATTGTTTCAGTTTAATATCTGTAATTTTTACGAGTATCTAGAACGAAGTGGGTAGTCTGATCTGCCCTTTCCATTTGTGGTATTAGACTGTTTATTTCCCATTGCCTTTTCAGAGGAGCATTAACTACAACCCCTTTGGACTGTGTCAGTCTGAATCAGGAACTTCTCTGTCCCTGAGCATGTAATCACACATACTGTGATCTGGCCAGTAGCATTGTTTGTTTCCAGAATTTGGCTGGCACATTGAGCTTAACATGAGTTTTTAAAAGTTTTATTAGTTTAGCTTGTCTTTTGCTTCAGTGACTAAGATTGCTGTCCTCTTCCTGTAGTGTAGGGTGGTGCCTTGGTAAGGTGCTTAGCAGTGAACTAAGATGTAGTCACTTGGCAAATGGTCAGAGTAGGCTCAGCAAACTCCCGCTTACCCAAAGCACGTGGCCACCGAAGGAAGCAGGCCAGTCCTAACTCACCAGTCTTGCTTGCCTTGCCCCTCCTCCTGTCTTTCCTGGGCAAAACAGCTGTGCCACCTGCCCTGTTTGATTGACCTTTTTTTTGCTGCATGTATTTCCACTACGGAGAGATAAGCATTCATTCTTATTGTTTGGAGTGCACAGATACCCTGTCACGGATGGATGCAGCATCCATAATTTATTTTTTTGATACATTGTGTCTCCATCTTGCTTAAGTTTGGAGAACTACATATATGTGTACAATAAAACTGTGTATATGACTACTAATCATCAGGAAATGATAGTGGGATGTTGCCACATACACTGTTCTCTAACATATCCCTATTTTTTTGGAGCTCATATTTTAAGAGAGAGTCTTATTTTGCCCACTCCACACAAACATTGATGCATTAATAGGAAACGGGGACATTGTAAGGAACATCATGTACAGGTCAGTGGAATTACTATTATACTTACAGAAAAAGCTGCAGAACTCAATAGTGTGTTACAGAATGTTCTTTTACTTCACTTATAAAAATTGTTATCTATTATCCTTATTTTCATCCAGTGCAGTCCTCTAGTGTTCATGCTAGGTTTGGCTAAGTATTCTATTAAGTATTCAGTATTCCATGTCTGCAGTTTAGTTTGAAAAAAAAGAATAAATTGCCACCACACTAAAATTTTTCTGACTGTAACAAGTCTCTGTAATAGGAGAGTAAAGAAATATTTTTGTTTTATTTGTTTTTTAAAACATCATCAGTAGAAGAAAATAATCTGGTTAAAGGAGACTAAAACACCTTGCCATGGCAAAGGCTGATACTGCATGATGTGGTGGTACTAGCGTCTGGAGACCTATTTTGATCATGTTAAGCATTTAAGAAAGTAAAATTGCACTTCGAGTTCCAAAGGAGCTGAAAAACACTGAACTACTCTTTGGATTTTGTTTCCCCAGTAATTTCTTAGAGCATAATGTGGACAGATCAGAACAAGTAGCTGTCTCAGAATACCTTATATTTCCTGGGACTAATGGAGTGATCGCAGGTGATTACTTTGTGATTGAAAATGCAGATTACATGGTCAAAGACATTTCTATCTGATAGGGTCTAAGCCAAAGAAATATTATGTGAAAATGTCTAGGAAGGGCAAATAGAGCCCTAGAACTTCTGTATAGCTGGTAGTAAGTAGTCTTTTCTTTACGTAAGGAATGTAGGGAGCTACCAAAATGGTAGCTATTTGTTGATAATGTTACAGTCATGCATTTTACAGTGCATTTTACAATGCATATGGTATGAATTTTAGCATCATTATGAAGTGTTCTTAAGAGTCTCTGCTCAGACTTCCTAGTATTTTCAGAGATCTGGTAACTTTGCAAACTTGAGAATCTGATCTCTGAAAGAGAATTTCTTAGATTTCTGTTTGGAAGGGTGGAGAGGGACCTAGTTCAGGTCTGTCCTGGGTGACAGTAGTAGACAGCTTGCAGACTGTCCACAGGGCTTCCTTGTGGACTGGAAGACAGGCAGGCTTTGAGTCCGCTTCAGTCTTCAGTTAAGGCCATCTTCATATAGTTTATATCTGTCCAAAACCACTAGTCTGGAAGGATGAGACTCTCCTTTTCTAGACTGTTGAAAATAGACTCAGTAGGCTTTCTTTGCTGTGTATCCAGCTCTAATGTGAAAGTAGATTATCTCTGGGATCCATGTGGCAGCTTGGGGTGTGGTGGTTGTCTTAGGTTTCTGTGTGATACAAAGAATGGGTAACCCCAAGCAGCAAGAATAGTCTGAAGGAGAACTTATTCTACATACATCATACTGCAAGTAAATGGCTCTGTGCAGTCGGTCAGAGTCTTAGGTGGCAAAAATGCTGTTGCAATTCCATACATTCTTAGTTGCTAGCATAAAGTACAGCATGATCAGAAACAGCTTTTCAGAGAAAGTATTTTTTCTTAATTGTTTGCTTTCAAAGAACAGAATTTCTCAAATACTTTGTTTTGTTTTAGATATACACTTGATGTGTTTGGTTTTACCACTGACTTATCTAAGCAGCTAAAAAAGCACCTACTTTTGCTGTGCAACATATTAAATCTGTTTATCTAGTCATCTTTTAAAGATGGGTTTTCTGAGAGAAATAGCAAATTAGTCCAAAAGACCAGCTGTCCTTTTTAAAAAAAACCCAACAACCCCAAACAACTATCCATCTTTGTACACCTTTTTGCTTTGCTAAGTAATACTTGAGATTATTTACCTAACACATTCTCTCTCATATTTAAAGGCAAAGCTTTTAACTGGTGTCTCTTATCATTTGTAAGCCGTAATTACACACAAAGTTGCATTTGTTTATATAAACCTCCTTTAAATGGTCACTCTCATACAGTGTTAGTACCTCTATTGAGATTAAAATGAAATTAATATTCAAATGGTCTTTTGCACCTGGTAATGAAATACCAGCCCCAGTGTGCTGGGGGAATGCTTGAACTGAACTCCCACACCTCAGGGATAAGCATATTGGTTTTTGGTGCCTGGACTTATTAAGTGGCAGATGCTTTAACCACTTAGCTTAATCTGAGAGCACAGTCATTGCTCTTGAGCTTTCATAAATTTATCCATATCTGTGTCTTCAATTAATTTACTGGGTTTTTTTATTCTTCCCTGACTTAATAATTTCAGTTATATTTTAAACTCAAATTGAGCTTGTATTGCACATTATGAATCAATATTTGGAATTCTTTTTGCCCAACATTTGGAAGCCTTCAACATGTCTGTGTAAGTCACTTCATTTTGCGTGAAGTCTGAAAAGTTTGTGGTTTAGATTTCTGAAGTCCAAAGGAAACATTAAAGGTAATAGCAGAAGGAGCACTGGTTGTGATGTGCACATATGTTCATACAGCTGAAATTGTCAGAAATTACAAGTGAGTTTTGGCTGTCTGTCCTGAGAAGCCGTACAGATGGATGTTCACCATCTGCTGAGTATCAGGCTTAGGATGTCACCCAGAGAATTATTCTCGGCTTTTGCAAAATTGGGCCTTAAGTGACTTCCAAAGGTAATGTGGCTTTTTAGGGAATCCTGTGATCTTATCTCAATATTCCTATTTCCAGTCTCTTGTTGTAGACAATGGCAAGGCTGTATCTTTGGAAACTCTAGAAATTAAATTTTCATATACTTTTGATTTTAGAACAACCCCCCACAAATCCCCCCTCTTTTCCCACTACACACCTCTATCATGTTTCAGCCAAGTTATTTTTAAAATAAAATTTTCTTTGAAAAATTATTCACTACACTGGAAAAGTCTTAATTAGAAAATCCCTGCTGGCTGTTGAGTGCTTTTAGTTATGCTGATTAATTGGATACTGCCACTGTGTAGAATAATTCTGCCACAACTTAGAAAGCCTTTGGAACAATTTGCTGCTGCTTAGGGGTTCCCAAAAGATTGATTACAAACTGATATCATCACAGGAGGATGCAATAAAACAAAAATAATTCTGTGCTTTTTTTGGCTTGGTTGCAAAGCCTGTAAAGAACTGCAATAGAGACTGAAATCTGACTTTAGATATGGAGATGAATTGCACAAAATTACTTTGGTCTATGGAGAAGACAGCAGGCAGACCAAAGAGTTGTCTTACATCTCCTTTTCCCTGTAGCCTTTTCACTGTTTTGTTGCTAAACCTACTGAGTGCAATCAGAGATGTTTTTTGAGATTTGTTTTTCTTGGTATGGTAGCTACTGCAACAGCAGCATGTAATAGGAGTCTCAGACACTAGTAGTGTGTTCATAGTTATTAGGCAGTATTAAATTATAGAACTGTATTGTAGCAATACTTACCCAAGAAACGCATGCTAGAAAGTGCCATATAGTTCAGAGAAGCAGAGAGGAACCTTGGTTTGACCTTAAGGACAAGTGAAAGCTTTTGATTTCCTGTATTTAACATTCATGTTAGGAAAACCATCCATAGAAATAGCTGCCCTAGCTGGAATAGAGAGAGAGCTTCTTTGGTCAACATAAAAACAGCTTTGTACAGGTTAACAGTAGATTCTCCCATATTTTTCATGTTCTCTTTCTTTTAAGGACTTTAATAACTTTAACTGGAAAATAAAGTGGCATAGATCTGAGGTGCAACTCAGACACAGGAGGCAGGCACACCTGCTGGACTGTGTGCCCAGTTCAGAGTTTGAGCACAGCTGCCAGAACCATGGGCAGGGTCTGGGGCTCCCAGGTGAGGCCAGTTGGGACCAGTGGCGCTCTTGTAGTCAGCTTGTGTGAAATTTGCTCTTGCACATAACAGTAACTAGCACATGTGAATGTTAATACATGACACAATGTCTGTGTGAAAGTATGTCTGTAGTCCTGCTAAGAGTGTTAGTGGCAGCTGTTAGTGCTTCTCTGAACACCTTTCCGGCAGGTTGAGGATGGCCCATTTTTTGCCTTCCTTGCCAAAGCTGTATTCCCACTTTAAAAGCTAAGAAAAGCAATAGTAGTTGTAGCTTGCTGAAAACCCACCAGGCAGTGCAGCCAGAATATGCCTCCCTTTCCCTGCTCTGGTCATTCTGGCACAGTAAGGGAGAAGAGTATATTCTGCTACCTGCAGTATCCTTTACCCTCCAGTAGCTGGTAAGAGAATGCGCTGGGGTTTCTGTGGCACCGCATTCATTCCCCGTCCCGGGCGAGGGAACCAGTGCCGGCCCCCGGCTGGCATTCCTGCTGTTTGTCGTGCTGAGGGCTGGGACAGGTTCTGTGCTCTACCTAGAAGCAAAGTGCTGCACCAGGTATGAAGTGACACAGAAAGAGCAGTGTTACAGTGAGGTGCAGAGAGAAATGCTGTGGGGGTGGAAGAGGCTCCTTCTGCATAGAAGTATGTGCAGGAGAAATCAGAGCCCTGATGAATTGGTGGTGTTTCAGCAGGAGAGAGGGCAATTCCTGTGTCTTTTTCTCTTGGGGAAAGAAATATTTTGCTGATTTACTCTCAGCAATTACAATGAATCGCTGTCTTAGGTAAATAAAGCTGCTGGTCTCCCTATTTTATCGGATGTTATACCAGGTCATATGCTCTTGCATTGACCTAGTTCATGCTAGAGGCCTTGGTTACTTTTGCGGAGGTCTTCATAGGAAGATTTATGTGGAAATCAGGTAACAGGGCAAAATATTTTCAGAATAGAATAGAAAAAGTGTTCAAACATTCTAAATGTGACTTTATAACTGGCTGACATTTTAATTGTTACTGCTGCTATAAAGAACAACAAACAGCCTAATTTTTTGGTAACATCTGAGTTTAGGAACTGTTGGCAGATCTGAGTTTTTCTTCATGGGTCCTGCTTGGACCTCAGAACTGTAACGAACAAAGTATGGGAGTTTGCTTTGGTTTTCCTTGCACAAGTAGGTGTCAGGAAATCCGTGTCATGCCTGGAGCAATGAGACTGCTCTGTCCCATCTGTATGGGCTCAAGGTAGAGTGGAAATATGCTGAAGTGCTTATTATCCTTTCCATTCAAAAGTATGAAAACACAAATGGGATTTGTGCTTAAGAAATAAGCATTCAGACAGGCTGTTTCTTGATAAAGCAAATGGCTGTTTCTTGAGAAAGCAAATGTTTGTGGCATGTTGCAGTACTGAGAGGGCTCATCTTGTGAGGTCGTTTCATTACAAAGATTAATGAAGTTGGTGTGCCTCAAAGCTTCTAAAAAAAGAGAAATGTTGGTCTGCCATTCTACTGTTGATAAAACATATTTTTGCATTTATATAGGTTTTTCATGATAAATGAATTTTTTTTCCTTAGAAAACGTGGTTAAAGCTGTACATTTGTAAATTTTCAAATTTGCCAGTGCAAAAAGAGGTTGCCTTTAATCAAGTTAATTTTCAGTCTTACCCTTAATTTAGTTGAGTTAGTATGATTAGAACTAAGCCACTCTTTGCCTTGTAAATAATGCACAATTCCATTTTGAAAGGTGAAGAGTGAAGAATATGAGAGATTTCTGTAATATATTTGATTGTCATATGTTCTGTTTTTTTAAATGTATTTTTTTTTGCTAAAGTTCATAAAAGTATCAATCAGTTTTGTCCACAGAAGCAAAATAGCGAACTCCAGATGATCCTGCCACTGGTACAAAAAAAAAAAAAAGCAATTATACTGGAGTGTTACCTCCACCTGCTGTGATGGCAGCCTGTGTGATATTGTGTGCAATGACAATCTGAATAGATAAAATTAAATTTTATAAGGCACGTAAGTAAAGGTTTTGAGGTAGAAATGTTGGAAAATGTCTATGAAAAAACCAAGTACTGCTATTGCATCCACGCGAGCAGCTGAGCTGGGTACACGCTGCAGTGTTAATGCAGCATTTGTCTCAATGACAGCATCATTAGAGTCATTGAAGATTATTTACTATTCACATGTCATAAATCTGCTTTATTTTGCATTTTATTTACTTGCATTTCAGTAAATGTAAGAAATATCCTACTAGGTTTGTGCTAACTCAGATAAAAAAGGGCTCCTGTAACAAACAATACAAATCAAAGAGTACTGAACAACTCTCATGTCCAAGAGTGGTCTCTATTCAGTCTGAAAGCTTCTCTCTCTCTCCCACCCCAACTTTTGCAGGTTATTTAATAAAAGATTGTCTCCTATACCATCTTTGCCTCTCCTTACTTGGCAGTGCCATGGTTCTCGTTGTTGCTTGTTGTATTGAAATAGTAACTTAAGATTAGTTTTTTCTGTTTCATCCTCTGAAAAGATGTAAAGAACTCACCTAAAGAGCAGTTCCATAGAGCTTTAGTAATAGGCATTGAAAATGTATTTTATAAAACCCAAACAGCCACGAACAATTCAAACAGGATGAAAGTGTAAAATTAATAAGTAACTTGAATTAATAATGTTCCCAAATATAACACCTAGCAGAAACAGAATACATTCAGAAAAAAAATCCCACTAATATCTTTTGTAGCAAACAAACACAGCATGAAAACAGTCTTTGTAAATCTTCGTGTTTTTAAATGTCATAAAGAATGCTTGGAAATAAAATATTACCCTAAGATTATATACGTGAACAAAGAGGCAGAGCTGTGCATTTCTTTTTCAACATTTGTTCTGTTTCTCAGCATTGTAAAATTGGTAAAAAAATAAGTTAATATAAGTTAGAATAGAGGAAGGGAATAATTTTAGTACCATTTGCATTGAATTACAGTTTTTATGCATTTTCAGAGCGGTGGGAATCTTGTAGTTGTACTATCAATGTTCATCTAAATGCTAGGCTTGAAAGAAATGGAATTGAACCAGACAATGCCTTCTGATTCCTCTGGTAGGCTGCAGAGAGGAACACTGGGGTCTGTCAATGTTGATCACACTGGGGTACATCAGGTGATGTGAGGAATGAACTGTCAACACAAGAAGGGTCTGCTGGCAGCTTGGCTTCGGTCCTTTGTTGCAGAGAGAATTAAAAATGGTGATCAGATCAATACAGTTCAGTCTCTGAGTTTTTGTCTCTGGGAGGCTAATGCGCTACTTCTAATACTCCCAGCAGAATTTGGGCTTGCCATGTGTGATATGCATACAGGGGATAGTCTCTTTCTCTCTCCCTATTTTCCTTCCTTGGTATTTCAAAGAAAAACACGTGCCTCCCTCTTTTATGGGTTGCATTACTTTTATTTATTAACCTGATGAAATAGTTGAAAGAGTAGAGGAAAACTGTCCATCTTCTCCTCTTTATTCCATTGTCCATAGCAGGGAAAATTAGAGATGGCCTGCAAGTCGTGCTTTCTGTCATGACTTGTGTCACAGTCTTAGCATGGTTGAGAGGCCAGCAAGGTATCTTTATGGTCATGTTCCTCTAAATAAGTACTGGGACAGCCAAATTCATTGACAGGACTTGCTTGAAGGATAAAAAGTGGCTTCAGGTCTCAGTTTTGCATTTTGTGATGGCTTTATCTTTTCTAAGAAGGTTTATTTATGATGTAAATCTCCTTTATTTCCTACAGAGACACCATTATCTCTGCAAAGGAAAGTTAGTTATGAAGTATTTTACAACTACTTCATAAATCAGTCAGCCCGGGATCAGTGGATGGCTGATAGGATATAAAAAATATTCCAAATTAAGTCTGATCGTCTGATCATTTCCAAGAAATGAGAATAGTCCATTGGGTCATTCTCCAATTCTCTTAGTGTATGGCAATATAAAATTTACTTTTAATTTCCATTTTCTTTGCAGAATATCATTATCAGGTCACATTAAAAAAAAAACACACAGCTTTGAGACAGCAGTGCCTTCTACTGATGCCTGTAAGGGAGCTTTCTGTACCCTGGCAGGCACGTCTGTGGTTTCAAAACATTGCAAAAAATAAAGCTACATATTGTAATGAGCCATGTGGTAGAAATCACTAACCAAGTGTTTGGCCTGGAAGAATTGCTTTTCTTTTAAAAAAAACAAACCAAACCAAAAGTCCACAAACAAAAAACCTAAAACCCCAGACATGTTGCAAATTAGATATGAAATAATAGATGCATTGTTTTGTTTAACCATTTAAATTCAAAAAAGGCTGTTGACACATTAGCAATGCTTACTGCTCTGTACTGTCAGATTAAGATTATTATTAAGTAGGCTATTAATCAGCAATTTAAAACCAGTAATGTAGATACAGCTCAAATATTAATATGGCAATTTTTTTGACTTATGCATACACTCGATGCTGTATGAAAAATTGCAGTTTGCTGTATGAACCATTGCAGTTGTCAGTTTCATCTCTCTGTTAGCATATTTTGCCAGTAAAGCTTGAAATGGTAAATTAATTTTTCCATCCTTGAAATACCAGGAGTTTCTTATTGATTGCTGTTGGAATAATGAGGCATGGGCAAAAAAGTTAATAATCTCCACTAAAAATAATTTTAGAGTAATCAGGGAAGTCATGTAAATTCTATTTTAGGATGCAGGTTGGGATGCCTTGTCCTCCTCAGTGTCCAGGCTCCACTGTGGTCTGTTGTTCCAGCGATGCTAGAACGAG
Source organism: Climacteris rufus (assembly GCA_013398175.1). Lineage (NCBI taxonomy): Eukaryota > Metazoa > Chordata > Aves > Passeriformes > Climacteridae > Climacteris > Climacteris rufus. The sequence goes on from VZRZ01002579.1 coordinate 65,864, forward strand.
TCAGGGTTTAACAACATCTCTGAGTTCCAAAGCAATGATTCTTTTTTGCATCGCTAGTGTGCTAATTTCTGAAGTAATTTTTTTATTGAGTAGGCTCTGGAGGCAACTGTAGACTCTCAATAAAATGCTATGGCCTCTTTGTTTTTTCTTTCTTTACTTTCAGTCTAGACCATCTACTGTTTAACTTTCAAGTTTGTTACTTGACTGATGAAGTCTTCCTTTAGTATGCTCTTAGAAAAGATTGCTTCTGAGTGCACTTCAGATAAATTGAAGCTTTTATAGCAGCATCACAGTTGGTGTCACTCTTAGAGTCTTAGCACAAAGATTCAAATGGATCATGGATAGGGAGCATTCACAGGTTTTCTGTACCTAGGAATGGGTTGTCAGGACAGGGCAAAGCGTTGTTATATGGGTCCCTGTACTGAATATTTTCCTAGGAGAGAACTGAAATGTTGCAGTCTGTTGGTAATAAATAAGAAAAAAACCCAATCACTTCATCTGACTATGAAAGAAATCCATATGCTAGTTTGCTAAAAATGAAAGCATCTTATTGATGACATTTTGGAACACAGGTGGCTCTTTTTCCTGCTATATTTATATAATTCTCAAAATATGAGAGAGATATTATTACAATCATGCAATCTAAAATTACTACCACAGTGAAGCCTTCTGTTTGTTTGTATTAAACTTACCTTTGAAGTTTACACGGTGATTCTCATGTGGTTTTCCCCAGTACACATCTGGAAGAAAATTGTTTTGAACAGTTACTAATGATGGCTTGTCTCCCACTGGAAAATTTGAAAGAGTCAAGGTAACCTCTGACAGTAGATTGTGCTGTTCTTTGAGTGTCTTCTCATTAAGAATTACTTATGCTTGCATTGGCACTTCAACATCTGAACATTTATTACAATGTCTCTGAGGTAAACAGAATTTCTGGAATGCCTTTTTCTTAATTAATTTTTTTAATAAAATGCCTTATCTAGATTGAATTAACATTAGACAAACAACTCACATACATATTCATTAGTTTGTATTTAAGATTCTTTGATAGTGTATTCTTAGTTTAAGCATGCTGATGGTTTGTTTTTGGAGCTTCAATGACAGTTTGATAACAAACCTGTCAGTAAGCTTCTGTTACATTACATTGTGCACCATATACACTACTGTTTGTTGGTATTTTTAATCAATTTCATTTTTTTCTTTTTCAATTCATTTATCCTATATTTTTGACAAGATCTGCTTGTTTCCAATGCTAGTTTTATGTCTAGTAACTTATTGTAATAAAACAACCCAAACACATTTCAGATCCAAACAATACAACTGTGGGTTTTTTTAATTGTGGAGTCATTTTACATTTGTGTTTGTGAATGTATTTATTAAGTTGGTTTTGTGGTGGTTGCTGATACAAATGAGTATAATGGTGAAATAAAAGTAATCTGAAAATTCAAATAATCTTCCTCACAAATGAATAAAGAAGATATGTTTTGAGGATATGTTTTGTCAATGCATACAAATATCTTAATGGCAGATGTCAAGAGGATGGGCCAGACCCTTTAGCAGTGCCCAGTGACAGGACAAAGGGCACAAATTCAAACACAGGAAATTCCATCTGAGTATGTAAAAAACTCCTTCACTGCGAGGGTGACAGACCACAGTATAGGCTACCTAGAGAGAGTGTGAAGTCTTCTTCTCTGAAGATATTCAAAACCTGCCTGGGTGTGACCCTGTGCAACCTGCTCTGGGTGAACCTGCCTTAGGAGGGGGTTGGATTGGATGATCTCCAGAGGTCCCTTACAACTCCAACCATTCTGTGATTCTGTGAAGCAACTGAAATGTTGTCCATATGAGAAATAATAATGTGTAGTTAGGAAAACGAAATCTTTGATTGCTTCTGAAAGGTTTCATCCGAAAATTATCGAAACCACTTTGGTCAGGAAGAATTTACTCTTTCATGTCCAACAGGTCAAATTGACTAACACCAAGAAAAAAAGCAGAACTGGTTTGTACTGCCTCTATCTGATATAATACTGTTACTGTGGTCCACAAATATAAAGCAAGCTAAGGATTCTGATGAGGAATAATATATTTGATCCTACTGAGTGGTGTAGCTGGAAAAGGGCAGCAGCCACATAAGGTGAGAAGCAGACATAACTGTAAAACTGGGTATTGTGAAATTAAAAACAACTAGTAATGTAGTAGTGTGGTGGCCTTGGAGCAAAGACCAGAATTTCTTTTAGGATGTTTTAACTGTAGTGTGGATTCTGCTGCCCAATTAATTCCTGCTGGCTGTGCTGGGCTCTGGGCATATGAAGCTGTGAACAGATGCTAAGAATATGTGACAGACACATTGTGAGTACATAATCAGTACCATTTAAGCCTTTTATTGTCATTGAAAGTCCATCAATGGGAATTATGTCCAAATTGTAAGGCATACTCATGTTTTGGTATTGGTCTTGGATGATAGTGGTGTTGCTTAGAACAAGGTTCTTGTTTATGAAAAGAGAAGAACAAAAATAAATTTAACCTGCTACCTTAAATGCTACAAGAATGTAATGTAACAAGAATTTAGTGCAACAAAAATTTATGTGAAACCTTATGAAAGGGAAATATAATTTATTTTTCAAACTACGCTGATTTCAGCACTTATTGTCTTGCACATGCTCAAAGGCACCAATGTGTATGTGTTCAATCAGCCTGGATTACTTGTGTGGAATGGGGAGGATCTCAGTGACATGGTTTTTGAAGAGGTCCTTTAAACATCAGAGTGGCAGTTTCTTCCTGCTGAAACAGGCAGGGGAGCAGGGACTGCACTGCTGTATTACAGCGTCCTTGCCATCCTGTTGTGTTACAGCACAAGTCCTCTGCTGGGAAGGCATCTCTGCTGTGGCCATTACAAAGCACAGGCTTCCTGCTCTTCGTGCAAACTTGCTGTTCCTCTTTATTGCTGTCAGTGGTGTCCTTGTTTTATCCATACATGACATTCTTTTAACATTCTTTTAATAAAGCATTCTTTCTTTATTGTTTCTTCTCATGCTTTCACACGTATTTGCTTCTGTTTGCATTTCATTCAGTCTCATCTTGGTATTTCCTGGTATTGAAGGTCTCTATGCACAAATCTCTAAATGGTTCAGGAAAGGATCCACTACTTGTATGAAGGTCACAAGCTGAAGTATGCCAAAATCCCTATAGTTAATAAACAAGATTTTTTTTCTTTGTCTCTGTTATCGTGGAAGACCTTTTGGATTTGTAATAGTGATTTTTGAGGGACTATTAAAATATGCAAACTTTATTTTGCTCTTCATATTCCCCCTGAAGAATGAAAAGTATGTCCATGTTTGTTTTTAAGTAACAAGACTAATTATATAGTTACTGGAAAATTTGCATCCAGGCAACAGAGGTACAAAGCTGAAGGATTTTCTTCTGTAAATGGACACATTTTAGTCCCTTAACGGAAGAGCTGAAATCACTATAGATACTTGGCCTATGTTTTTGTTGCTACTTTGTCTTCTGAAGTCAAGAGAAATTGCTGGATTGTTTCTACTTTCTTCTTGTTTTTGTGTAACACAGAGAGATACGAAACATTTTCACCTGCTGACAGTGGATGAGTCAGTACAAGAGAGGAGCAATTACACAAATGTGTCATCCAAGCATTCCCAACCAGTGTGATATGGTAGTTCTTGTAGGAACGTAAAAGGGAAGCAGTGGATGAGAAATGTAAAAATACAAAAGACAAAATGTAAGTAATACATGCCTTGGTTTGCAGCGATAGGTCGGTTGAATGTTTAACAAGCACAGGTCAATGATACAGCAGCTAACATCTTGGTTATCTGTGGATTTACTGTCTGTGCCACAACAAGAAATGTTGTTTTAGAGATGACTGCAGAGAACAGATGCAAGAACCCTGGAAAGCTTTGCTAATGAGCATATATTTGTATATATATATAGGAAAACACAGCAAGCTGTAAGTGATTTGGTGCAGCCAATTGCTCATTTGCCCCAGTGAAACAAGTCACTGCCTGTATGCAGTGTTGGTGAAAGAGGTAGGACATGCACATATGGTTCTTCTCTCTCATTTCTGTTGGAGGCTGCTGTCCTTTACAGGGTTAGCTGTATGCTGCACGTGTCTTAGGTTCATTTAACTATCACACGCATATGGCTAATACATGGTAGACCTTATCAGGTCATATATATATACATAGGAAGACAACAAAATAAGTTTTTAGTTTCAGAAAATAAAACTAGAAACTAATTGTATATTATATTTTTCCAGCTTTTTATAATTTTTTTCATATTGAAATCAGTTTGATTTAATATGCTAGGAAGCCTAAAAATTCCTTGTATCAGCAAAAAGATTCTGTTCAGCTGCATCTATCAGCAAAACACAAGTTTAAAATTATATAATGCACGTGGATGATTGATAAGGGAGTTTGTGTCATCAGCACATGATCGGTCGTGTTGCTGCACTAATGCAATGAAACACAGCAAAGTATTGGCAGTGTTATGGCAGATTTCAGGGTGTGTTATCTTCTGCTGTGCCCATCAATTTATGAAGTTCAAATATGGATGTCTAATTGTATTTCTAACACTAGGGAAGAAGGGAGACTTAAAGCAAAAATGACCATGTTATCTTCCTTTGCCAGTATGGCAGTCATCTGGATTATTGGAAGGTTAAAAGAAAGGTTTAAAATTCTTTCAATACATCAGGGGGGTATTTGAAGTGACTGTTAGGCAGTTTTACAGTTTATCTTACCATCAGAACTATTTTGTTGCTAGAGAGTGTCCAAACCAAGAATTAAAAAAAAAATCCATATTCTTAAAGTAAAGAAAAAATTCAGTATTTCTCCAGTTTTTGTATCTGAATCTGGTTCTGTTTGCTACAATCAGTCCTGGGCACTTGCATGTTGCTCTGGATTTTGAGCCATCAGTCCTAATAAGCTGAATTTCTGGCTTTTCTTAATAGAATGGAATTGTTAAGTACTAATATTAATTTTTTTTTTTTAGTGTTTCCTGTGAAGGCATTTGAAGATTGAAAAGTTGTGGCCCATTGCACTAAACCCAATGTTATTCTGAGTTATTCTGGGTTTAACAGTGCTGTCTTACAGAGAATGAACCTGTGAACAGCACTGTTTCTCACTGGAAGGATTTTGAGCAAAGAAAAGGAAACTCATTTATAAAAAGAGTAAAAGAAAGCAGACTGGGATTGGACAATACAGAAGTCCAATAGCAGAGTTCTGTAGCAGATGGCAGATTGTGGAAAAATAAGAGAGAGGAAATCTGGGGTGAGCCTCAATCAATAATTGATTTTGTAAGTGAAATGCTTGATCAAAAAAATCTCAAATTATAATTCAGTCTTCTATATATTTTAAGAAAAAAAAGAAACCAAATCAAACCAAGCCCCACATCTTGGGGCAAGAAATGCCACCATCATCTTAACAGTGAAGCACCTTGCCTGCCCAGGGGAACACTTCTTTTTGTCAAACTGGAATAAATCTGATTTGGCTCCATAAATGCATATTTCTTCAGTGAAATGCCACAGTTTGGGAACTAAATAGAATAGTTTTCCATATATCTATACTATACTATACAAATCAGATGGAAAAATACTATACAAATTTGTATAGTATACACACTGTATATCAGTAGTATTTGATTGAGGGTCATACTGATTTTTTTCATCTCATGGTGTTTCAGATGTGTGTCACAGTCCCCCGTTCTACTTTCTTATTCCTAGCAAGTGTTGTTTGAGTCCATTCACAAGGCTGGGAGGAGCAGAGAGAACCATTCATTACAGTCAGCTGTGCAGGGAGGGAAAAAAGCTTGTTTCTAAATATAGTGTAAATTAATCCCATTGCACAGGATGTAATTTCTGTCTGAAGACATCTGTGTTTGAAAAATGAAGGGTAAATATGCCCAGCTGGTGATCTGGTGAATGGTTGCATGGCAAAACTATATAAAAAATAAAGTTTTGTTTCTAGTAAACTGGCACTTGGAGAAAGGGAAGCACAGGCAAACTGATGCAGTTATATAGAGCAAAAAAGTCACAAGACTGTGGGGTAGGTCAGGAAATAATTTCTGCTCTATGAAATGGCTGTTACTGTGGCTTCTTTCAGCTACAAATTCTGTAATTTCAGCTGCAATGGAGGATGTATATTGATGCTAATGGGTAGGAATTTTTTTTTATCAAGAACACAAGATAGCCTCAATTTCCAAACAAAAGTCCGTCTTCCAACTACTACCACAAGCTTTTTAAATTTTGCCCTCTGTTAAGCGTCATTCATTTCAAATTGTTTATATTTCTCTTTTTTTCCCCAATAAGCAAGCCAGGAAAAATCAGCTACCCAGTAATTTAGTAAAATTAAAATTGTCCAGTTGGTTGTATAGATTGCATAGATCTCAAATACCCACTATCCTACAATATGGCACAGCAACTGATTTCTTTTATAAGTTTTGTCTGAATATTTTAAGTGAACAACTGGAAAAGTATTGGCCGTAGTAAAAAGAATTTTGCATAACCACGATATTGTTGGACTCTGTCTGTGTTGTGTTCTGGTGTGGCAGTATTTTGTATGGAAATATGGGTGAAGGCAGGGGAGAATAAGATTCTCAAAAGCACGGGAGGTCATCAGATTGAGAGTGGAAGGTGGGAAGTTGCTCCTGTCTGCTGTGGATGCTGGACCAACTTACAGCCCAGGCCAAATGCTGGAGTTGCTCTAAAACACATTTTTTTTTACAGCCTCACAAGTGCAAAACTGTCAGTCTCCTCCTGGATCTGCCCTTGGCATGTCATGCAGAGATGACAGGGGTCCTGAAGGTCTCTGCTAAAAGAACCTAGTTAGGGACTAGGGCTGGCTTTGTAAATGAAGTGTCTGTGATACGAAAAGTCACATCTTTGTGATCTTATGTCCTTAATGGCACCAACACACCCACGTAGGAATTGCAGGTGCTTGTGGGAAGCCAGACAAAAAAGGAGCATTTGGAGAGCCATGTCTGCACTTACATAGTGAGGTTACCAACAGAAGTGACTGCAGGCTTTGTACAAATAAAGAGGTATTGGCAGAAAGCAGTGTTTTTTAAAAACAAATCTAAAAATGTGTTTCCTGTGCTAAGACTGTTATTTGCAATTAGATTCAGCACAGTGGTCAGCGTTGCTCAAGTAAATCACTGTGTTGCTTGACATAGTCCTTTCATGACATTCAGGTTAAAAGTAGCTCTTTTTTGAGTGCTTTATAAAACAAAGGGACAATGGCTATTCCTCTTGTACCAAGGATGATTAAGAACAGATGGATTGTCAGTTCAGAAAGATTACCAGCTTCGCTTGCATTCCAGACCTTGCAGGTTTCAGTGGCAACATCAGATTTGCTCTCTGAGGGCAACTGGCATGAAGCCTTGTGTAAGGTGGCCAAGGGCTTCATTAGATATGGTCCTTTGTTGGCAAAGGAGATTTAGGATCCCATACTTCTGCTAATGATTTCATGTATGTTGATGCTGTGGACATCCAATATTTGTACCTCCTCTCTATCTACTCCTATTTCCTTTCCCTGTAGAACTGGTCAAAACATTGCTCCCCATGTCATGGGGGACTCTCATGGAGGTCATGTAAAATCTTTGGTTTAAAAAATTTGGTTATGTATTTGTACTGAGTACAAAACAAGCTGGTCCCTTAGGCACTATGATTCAAAAAGTTACTAGCTTTGAAAAGATTTATATTCCAGTTATGGTTAGAGTAGTACTTCTGGACATTCTTTCTTCAGTTTTTCAATTTCCTAGCTTAGCTTTGAAAGGTAATGCTACAATTGCTGCCATATTTTCCAGACGTAGGAACAATCCATGGTTCTGAAGTTGCAGATGCAATATTCTTTAAACTTTTTTCCTTCCAAGGATCTTGAAGAGTTTCAGGTTCTTTGCAGAGATTGGTTTTAAAATAGAGGCCAGGAATTCAGGCAAGTCAAGTGTACTAAGCTAAATAAGTGGGTTTGGCTATTTTATTGACTGGCTGAAATGATCTTGATGGCTGTTGAAAGACCGTAGTTTATCAAAAGGGAGAAAATTATTGTTCCTGTCTAGAAATTCTTTCCATTTAAGGGATAGCAAATGCAAGAGGGGAGGTGGGAAAAAGTGACAGTGGGTATGAAGCACTGGAAGATTATCAGTGCAATGCTTTTTTACCTTCTTTCAAATAGGCATATCTGAAAGAAATACAAGTGGGAATACAAGACCCTTAGCATGATGCAGTTACTTTAGAATCTGCCTACAGACAATAAACATATCAAATACTAAGGACAACAGTAAAAAAAAGAGTCACAATGGAAATATATAAATGATAATTTCACATAGTGATTTTGACATTAAAAAATACCGTTGTATCATGGAAGTTATGCATGCTGTAAGCACGATTTTAAATTTCCTCATATATATTTTCTACCTTTACTCCACCTTTAGAGCAAGTCACAGTAGCTGCTGCCAATGGATTATGTAGGCAGGTTGTGGCCTTGGACTAATTCTAAGTGGTACTGCAACAAAAGGCAGTGACTTACCTGTTCCTGCAAGAAAATCTTTGTTCATTTTCAGGGACTAAGCTGCTATGAACTAACTCCTTCCATAAAATCTTTCCTACCTTGTATCTGTACACATTGTTGGGAACAGAAACCATGTAGACAAGTATCACACTTTAAATGAAAGGGCTTTGAATTTAAATCTACGCTGAAACACCCTGCATGTAACTGCACTGTGCTGGGCAAATTCCTGCTTTGTGTAATTCATTTGAGCTGATAAATCTCTTACATAATTATACTTCTGAATCAATACTTACAATGAAAGTAGGAATGTGTGAATGAGAATTCTAAAAATAGGTGTGAGAAACATCTTAAAATTAGGGAGTTCACACGTTTTATGAAAAAAAAGGGTATGGTACACAGCAAACATGGTTTCAAGGTAGTTCATTTGCAGTAGACACTTCATCTTGGATATAAACCATATGGTTGCATATATGCACAAACTGAAATTGAAAGAAATATACTAAAATGACAAATATTTTCCCACTGTTTTTAACTGAACTGCAATTGTTATTTTATCGCTGAATTTCAAAGTTGGTAGCAAAGATATTAGAAAAGGTTGGATTTGGTTTCAGCAAGTTTACTTTTTAGTTTTATGTTCTTCCTTCATCTATAAAGGCTATTCTGTCAATCTCATGGCTATAATTTTTTGAACTAAAATATAAATAGTTATAAAGAATTGCAAAAATTTATCCATGCTTGATCAGGGTTTGGTCCACATGATCTTGAGAGGTCCCTTCCAGCCTCAACCATTCTGTGATTCTGTAATAAATGTACACATTTCTTCAAGCTGTGTAAGCCAACATGCATCCTGATATATCCATAATCTCTCTGGAGATGAATAAATAAACATGCACGTTGGTACAAGACGGGTATTTGACAGCTGCTTATCATGGGGTGCCAAAAATGTTTCCAATGAACCGCCTTTTTGGAGTGTGGTTTGTCTTTTAGCAGAGTAAGTTCTGTGAAAAACACCTTCCTCAAAATACTTTGAAAAAGAATAATAAAGAGAGTTGGAGAGTTGGGAATGTAATCACTGTGGTGTTTCAAGAAGAGAAGTTTTTCCCATTCATCGTGTTCACACAACCTGTGACTTTTCCAGTTAGTTGTTTTTAATGAATGATTTTAATGGCTAAAGCCTAGTTTCTAACCTTTTTCGTGCTTTCCTGCTTTGTTTTTTTCATGAAGAAGGCTTCAGCTCCTTCCCTGTAACAATGCAGAGAGCGTGGGTGGGGTACGCAGAGGCTCTCTTCTAGGAAGGATGCCTGGATTCCTGGAACCCTGCTCTGGAGGGAAGTGAGCAAGCAGAGGACAGCAGGTTGTAGGCAGAAGGATTTTCCTGGAGTGTGGACTTTATTTTGATTCAATTGCTTACTGATTAATGTTAACAAAGCGTAAAGTGGATGTCATACCCTGCTAATGGATTGACTTCCATGAATTTATCAACAAAGAGCAGTACTTTTAAAATTTTTTTGGCATGACTGCTTGGCAAATGCATTTCTTTAGATAACTGTCTCTGGTTTCCATGGGGATCTTACTTCTGTTTGTTAAAGGTATTTTTAAGAATCTTTCACATTATTTGAAGTATTGCTAAGAGCTAGTACTTCAGGACTATCTCAGCTGTTGATGCTTGCATCAACACTGTGGCTGGCAGTGAAATTCAAGGAGGGTAGAAATTGGAAGGGGAGCAAAAATAATTTTTGCTTCTCTGAATTGGACTAATGTACTCTGATAACATTTCATAGTCAGACAATGTTACTGTTTGCAGATACAGTGAACTTGAATGACAATAAAGGCTAGAAGGACCTCTGAGCAGTATGCTGTGGTGAACCATTGCACTTACCTTCTCAGTGTACTTCTGTGCAACTTAATGTCCTGTGTGGCTGCTTATCTATGATTCTCAATTTAAAAAAAGTAGTGGATGACTGGAAACAACCATCTTTTCGATCTCATACGATTAAATTGGTATATAGTACATGGAGATTTATTGAATGTTGATCATTATGATAATAACAGGAGAAAATGAACTCTTTGACTGGCAGACTTTAAATGTGTTTGTTTCTAATGTGAAAAGAACTGCTTCTCATGCAGTTACTTTTAATATTTCATATTTCTTTTTCACTAGGAGAAATTGTCAAAGGCACAGACAAGCTCCTTATGGGGAGCAGCTGAGGTCACTTGGTTCAGCTAGGAGGAGAGAAGGCAGAGGGGTGACCCCATTGCAATCTACACCTTCCTCAGGGGGCAGCAGAGTGGGAGGTGCTGATCTCCTGTCTCTGGTGACCAGCAATAGGACTCAAGGAAATGGAATCAAGCTGCATCAGGGGAAGCTCAGATGGGACATTAGGAAAAGGTTCTTCACTGAGAGGGTGCTCGGTCACCAGAACAGGCTCCCCACAAAAGTGGTCACAGCACCAAGCCTGACCGAGTTCAGGGAGTGTCTGGATGATGTTCTTAGTCATATGGATTAGTTGTAGGCAGTCTTGTGAGGAGCAGGGAGTTGGAATCAATGAACCTCATTAGACCCCTTCCAACTTTAGATATTCTATTCTAAGCTGGATAGTTATGTCCTGCTCAGTCAGTCTGTGTAGTGAGAAGGCTGTCAAATCATGCCAGATGTTGTAAGGGTTTTATGTAGACATAGCTCATTCTCTGAGAAGACCATAGATAGGCTTTTCCTATTTAAATTAAAAACATTTCAGCTTTCTGCATTAGTGGTGGAATTTGGCAAGCAGTATGGGATATGCTTTGTCACGTGATCGTTTAGAAATGACACTCAAGTCCCTGACAGTACTGACTTACAGGAAATTGCAAGATGCTGCATTTTCCAGCTGTGTGTTTACTCCAGCTTTCCATGCATGCCTCCCAGCTAACGAGTAGAAACCCCTCAGGAAGTCTGAATCCAAGGTTATGTAGCTCTAGACCAGTTATCCAGCAGAAACCCTTCAGAAATTAAACCATGGTAGAAAATGACAGCTTTTCCCACTGTGAGGATGTACAACAGCCCAGTACTGTTGCAACCCAAGGAGATTAAGTCTTTCATAGGTTCTTCAGTGAATGACTAATACATGGAGAGTGGAAAAGAGCCTCTAGACATTGTGAAAATATTCAGAGCACAATTGGTTATAATGCTTGTTGAATTGCCTTGTTGCCTTGTTGCCTCTTCCATGGAAAGGAGTTGCTGGGGAAAAGTGAAGAACAATGAAATGGGAAATGTTTGCAGTTTTGTTCCAAAGCTTCTTGTACAAAGTTTCTGGTGTAGTTTTTCCTCTGCTTTGGGATGCACAAAGGGAAACACTTGATTTGAAGGCATCAGCAGAAAGATCTACCAGTCTCAACTAAAGCTGATCTGGTTTGTTAGAGCAGCTTATTAAGACATAAATTACTTATTGTTGCAAATGAAAAAATGTTTCCCTGAGGGATATTCACTGACTAATTTTCCAGTGTCTGAAGTGGACACTTTTACCTGCTTATCCTTTTTTGCCTCTCAGGCTCTGACTTTATTTTGTCTGTTTAAAGAGTTCTTCCTCATCTTTGAACCATTACTTATTTTTTTACACATTATTCTTCCCTTTTAGGATAACTCAGAACCAGAGCTAATTTTATTTCCTCTGATGTATAAATGACTGTATGACATAATTTGTAGAAGTAATTCAACAGCTGAGAATATGGAATCTTGAATGAAGCTCCTCTGCAGGACCCTGAAGAGTAGCTTAATAGTTCTCTAGAGGCTTCTGAAGTATTAATGAAATTAATAAATTCTGATTTATTTTAGTCTTCCATTCTTCATTTATGTTAATTCTAACAGAGGTGAAAATTCCTAGGGAAGTAAGGTTATAAAATCAGTGCAATGGAAACTTGATGAAAGATCTAAATTTATTTAAAACAAAGAAACAGAAAAACACAAACAAGCCTGTTTTCTCCCCTCTCCAGGGCATTGTAATAATATATTATTACTGTTAGAAGTATTTCTATAGTAGCAGGAGAGTTAGAGATATTTTTGATAGCAGTTGGTTTGATTGACTGAATATCTCCTAGCAACTTAGAAAGCTTTAAATACAACTGATTGAGGATTCCTGTCTGAGGAATACACTGACAAGACCAAAGCACCTGCCAAAACCAGGTGATTCCTTTCTTTAAAATACATCAGATAGTGAAGATGTAACTCAGTATTTTGTCAGTATCAAAAAGGAATTTGCATAAGACACGACACAATATACAGAAAATTGAATCCCAAAAGACATTCAAGAACTGCAGACCAAAATAGTAGGTGAGTGAGGTAGATTGTAAAGCTAATATTGCATACTTCTATTGAAACAGAGTGCTGTTTTATCAAGAAGCAGAACTAGACTTTTTGCTAGTTCTTGATACTTGCCACTTGGTATATACCTTGGCCATGAGAACATGGATATGATCTTGCTTGCACTTTATGTGGACAGCCATAGGAAATCTACTTGGCAAATAAAAGCTTGGGGGTTTTTATTGGTTAGAGGAAAAATTAAGGCGAAGAATGGAAGTGTCAATAGAGAGAAGTGTAGGGGAGTGCAGCTGCTTTTTCATATCTGAATCAGCAGCTTAAGATGCTGTTTTCTCTCCTTGTGTCTGTTTGTAGGTAACCTACAAAAATGCTAGCACATCTGCCACATAAATCAATTACACTTGAACTCAAAAGAACTTGTGGTAAGTGTCAACAATATAGAGTTTCAACAACGTATGGCTGTTGATATGGTCTGCAGTAAGAATAATTTAACTTTGATTGGAGGTGGGAAGCTAAACTCTACTTTGCATGCTGGCCAGCTGCTGAGAATAAATGGAATTGTCTTGTCAAGTAGTATTTGTATGCTGGTAGCTATGCTTTGATGGATCTAGTGGTACTGCACAGTACATCTCTGGCAGAAATAAAATAAAGGAGAAAAATAATGTCTGTGAAGTCAGAGTTGGAAAGCTGGGACCAGGTTACATGATGTAGAATATGTGTGCCCCACTCAGCTGTGCTAGCAGAGATCCTCTTGCCTCCATAGATCACAATGCTGGAGCACTTGATCTAGACAGGCTGAAGAAGTTGGGGTTGTTCAGCCTGCAGAAGAAAAGGCTCCAGGGAGTCCTCATTGCATCCTTCCAGTACTTCAAGGGGGCTACAAGAGAGCTGGAGAGGAACTCTTTACAAGGGCATTTAGTGACAGGAGAAGGGGGAATGGCCAGGTTTAGATTAGATATTAGCAAGAAATTCTTTTCTGTGAGAGTGGTGAGACATTGGAACAGTTTGCCCACAGACACTGTGGATGGCCCATTCCTGAATGTGTTCAAGGCCAGCTTAAATGGGACTTTAAGCAACCTGGTCTAGTGGAAGCTGACCCTGCCCATGGCAGAGGGGTTGGAATGAGATGATATTTGACATCCCTTCTAGCCCAAACTATTCTATGACTCTGTGATCTTACTAAAGATGGGTTTTTAAAGGAGAGAGGAAATCCTGTGAGTTTTATGGTATCTTGACATGCTTTAGAAAGGGCCCATGCATAAGAACAGATCACTTCATTTACTCTTGTTCTGTTGCTGTGTGAGGTAGAATCATAGGGAAATTTGTGATGGAAAACCTATGTCTGTCATACGATATTTCTTTCTGAGATCTGGATGGAATAAGATGCAATGATAAGGGAAAAATACTGTCATAGCTAATACTGTTTTTTTTTTTCTGTACTTCTGCTGCACTGCCATCCATTCATCCTATTTGAAACAAATGTGTAGGGCTTGAATATCCAAAACAGAGGGTTGCATTCTGTGTATACTTCTGTGAAGTTATGTGCATCAAGTCTTTTTTTTCTGTTGTGCTTGTCCCATTTGCTTAGTTACATGTTACTATGTACCTAGAGAATCTCTTGGGGGAGGGGGGAAAGGTAGATTTCTTCTAGATGTGGCTTTACACAGGCTTGTCTGTGCCATTGCAGTGGTCACTAAAAAGAAAAGCAAGCTGCTGTGATCCAATTACACACAAACAGATTAAAGCAACCATATTTTAATTGTATTTGCATTTATGTAGTGTATTTTTATTTTTAAAGAAGAATTCTGCACTATTTATTAAAATATGAGCACTTAGCCAATTTCTGTATTTGAATACTCAGGATGGACCATTTAAAACAGGAATCAACATAAGTACCTAAAAATACAGTTTAGATAATTGTCTTAGGCATTTGCCTCTGAAATCCCCTAATTCATTCACACCAGAAGCTGGGAGGAGAGAGCTGGGGTGTCATTGTTTTCAGCCTTCTGAATTATAAAGCCACTGACCATTACAGGCTTCCTAGTTTGAGCAGTGTGATGATTCCAATCAGTTATTCCTAGCAAACTCCAAACAATTACTTTTATTTGCACTACTAGGGAACATTCAAATCCGTCAAGATTATTGTTATTGGGGTTTAGGGATAGTTGTTTGTTTGTCTATTTGTTTTCCTTTTTTTGTGCTTCCTGTCTACTCACAGGTAACGTCATGGTCCTGTGGTCAACTTGCAGAACATCTCTACTTAAATCTGTAACAAACCGATTCATTAAGAATTTGGCCTGCTCGGGGATCTGTGCCAGCCTAGTCTGTGTGCCTTTTGACATTGCTCTTAGTGCCAGTCCACACTGCTGCTGGTGGATCTATACAATGCTGTTCTGCAGAATTGCCAAGTTTCTGCACAAAGTCTTCTGCTCAGTGACCATCCTTAGTTTTCCAGCCATTGCTCTTGACAGGTAAGGGAGAAAATTTGCCATGATCCTGGATTTTTCTTTCCTCCTTCTCCCCTTAGATTCCCCCTGTTCATATTGTCTTGCTTTTCTCCCCGTGCTTTGTTCAAGTGTGCAGTTTCTTTCCAGAATGTTTTGGGATAAATATTCTCTTAACACTGAAAATCTCTCGTTTTCAGTTTACTCTGGTATCTCTGGGTATTTATAAAGTACTTCGAGTCTTTAGATTTGTCTTCAGAGAAGTTTTTATACTTTCTTCCTGTTAATAACTCTTGGTCAGTAATGGAAGTTAAAAGCAACTTCAGACTATAGACCTGGCTAAGGTTTTGGCTTCCATTTTTTTGCATATTGTCAGTCACTGATCCCACCTAAACGCTCTCTCACCTCGACAGTGACTGAGAGTTAGATATTTTTAAGGAAGGGTAGATACTGGTTTAATACAGGACACATTATTAAAACATGGACTTACACATGTTAGATGAAATTATTGTTAGTCTGCTGTTCTGTCTCACCACAGAATATGTTAGCTCTGAAAACTCAAATTGTATACATGATAAAGTGGTATGTCTCTTACTTTAATGTTAATGTCTCGGTAAATGAAGTATCACTATCTGTAATGCACACCAGTGTTGCCACTGGAGCAGCATATAATTTGCTTTTTTCCAAGAAAACTTGTGATCTGCCTCACAAAAAGCACAAACTCCCACTGGTTGTAATGGTAGGTGTGAAAAACTAGGTCTGTCATGAAAACTCTGTGAGCTTAAAAGTCCACAGCAGTAGTCCAGTAGTAAGCAGACAATGAATTGGTGCCTGACATTTGAAGTGCATGTCAGAGATGCACTTTTTTTAATGAATGCACACAGAATGTTCAGTGTTCAGCAACACTTTTGCCCGGGGCCTTGCCAACCATGGCTTGTGCAAAGCAAAACATCACTGTACTTCTAATAGATGGATACATGTAATTTGTGACCAACAGCTTTGTCCAATAGCTAGAAAAAATTTATTATAAAGCAGCTTTTAAAATTATGAATCTGGCCTTTCAATGTGACATATGCCTCCATCATGTCTTTCGAAATTTTGAGTTGTGTGCAATGTACTGTCTAATTTACAAGTAAATAATGAAATCTTCAAAATAATATTCATATGCATCAGCCAAAGTGATACAGTCCCAATAATTAAAAGAATTTTTCACCACCAAAAATGTGATCCTGACATTTAAATATTCAGGTTTTCTCTACAGACAGACTTGCAAAGGCAGACCTTTGGTATTTTTTGTGGTTTTATTTATTTCTTTATTTTCTTTCATAAACGGGTAGTCAGTTGGCAACCTAGTTAGGGATTTGGAGCATTATGCTCAAACAGCTCCTGAGAGGTTTCTCATAAGCACTATGCTCATTATAATCATTACAATCTTTTATTTTCTTTTTTTTTTTTTTTTTTAACAGATACTACTCTGTTTTATATCCTCTGGAAAGAAAAATATCTGATGCAAAATCCCGAGACCTGGTTATCTATATCTGGGCCCATGCAATAGTGGCCAGCATTCCAGTATTTGCTATGACCAATGTGTCTGATATTTACGCCATGTCCACTTGTTCTGAATCTTGGAGTTACTCCCTTGGCCACCTGATATATGTCATCATCTATAATATCACCACTGTGATTGTACCAGTGGCTGTGGTATTTCTCTTTATGATTCTCATTCGCAGAGCGCTGAGTGCCAGCCAGAAGAAAAAAGTCATCATAGCTGCATTAAGGACCCCTCAGAATACAGTTTCTATCCCATATGCCTCCCAGCGAGAAGCTGAGCTCCATGTCATGCTGCTTTCTATGGTTATGATATTTATTTTCTGCAGTGTCCCCTATGTGACTTTGGTCATTTACCGCACCATACTCAACATTTCAGATATTTCAGTCTTCTTGCTCCTCACTGCCATTTGGTTGCCCAAGGTGTCTTTGCTGGCCAACCCCTTGTTATTTTTAACTGTTAACAAATCAGTACGGAAGTGCTTAGTGGGGACAATAGTACAGCTGCACCGAAGGTTTAGCAGGAGAAACCTTGTCAGCTCGGGTGGTATTGCAGATGACAATCTGGAGCCCAGTGTCCATTCAGGAAGCCAGCTTCTGGAGATGTTTCATATTGGGCAACAACAAATCTTCAAGCCAATGGAAGATGAGGAGAATGAGACCAAATCCACTGGCTCTGGTGACTTTCAACAGAAAGAAATTCCTACCACCAGTTTAGAGATAGGACAGACTTTGGTTCACAGGTTTATACCACAGACAATTGCAGACTCTGCTGCTCAGGTGGCCCCAGCTGTGCCCACCGAAGCTGATACAGTAAATGATAAGTATTCCATGCAGTTTGGTTTTGGACCCTTTGAGCTGCCTCCACAGTGGCTCTCAGAAAGCCGAAACAACAAGAAACGACTGCTGCCTCCTTTGGGGAATACCCCTGAAGAGTTAATCCAGACAAAACAGCCTAAGTGTAAAGCAGAAAGAAAAGTCAGCAGAAACAATAAAGTCAGTATCTTTCCCAAGGTGGATTCTTAGTAAGAGCAGGAGCTTTAAGTGACAGAGGAAGGTCACTTTCTATTATGTAGGTGATCCCATGGATCTTTATTATGTTGAAATCTGTTGCAGCCTGATTTTTTTTGCCAAATATATTTTAAATGAACAAACAAACAAAAGGAAAATGTATATACAAGTGTTCCTTATTAATATCAAATACTTCATGAAAATAATATATCAAAGGATGGAAATTCTTAGTTTTATGTCTGAAATCCTAACAATGATACCTGTCTGATTAACTTTCAAAAAGTACACATGGCTTTGGGAAATCTTTGTATGGCTGAATGATGGAAATATGGCAGTCATTTTTCTGGGAAACCTCATGTTGGACTGGGTATCAATTTAATAGAAAAGGCTGTAGAGGGCAATGACATGCAAAATGGGTAAGTCCTACTCTCCTGCAAATAGACACAGCAAGATTCTGCACATTTCATGAATGAAGTAAGACGGACTATTAAATACATTTGTGTTAAGCACTTTCATTCAATCAGTATTAACACTTGCTGGATTTTTTTGCACAAATTAGTTACCAAGCATCTGCCAAACATCTAAAGTTTTTTAACTTTTTAACTTTTTTAACCACTGGTTTTTGGCTTAAAACATCCATAAAGCCAAGAATACCCAAATCATCATGTGTGTTGAACCTGAGAAAGACCACTTTATAACGATCCCACATATATTCTTGTAGTTTTAAGTAAAAACTGGATTAGAGACCATGCAGGACAAATTCTGACTCCAATAAACAAGTACGTATGTGCCAAGAATCCTGTGATAAAGGGCATATACAAATGTCCCAAATGTGTAATGTATGTATTGTGTAAGTAATTAAGGTGTAAGCCTTAGAATAAACTTACCTTCTGGTGCACTCTGCTGTTTTCTTATGGGAAAGCTAGCAAATGAAAGAAATGGGTGGAAATACTAGTAGCTGTTCTCGGAGTGTGACAGTCTCAGTTTCTGCATGTGTCTCTCACTCTCAAGAGAGAGACTCACAGAGAGGGATTCTTAGTGTTTCAGTGACAATTGAACTGTTGAATGAAGAAGCTGGTATCAGACCTCAAAAGGCAAAGGTTTATTAATGCTGTTGCTCACTATTGCCAGAGGTAGAGGTTTTCCTTCTATCTTCACAGATACAGACACCAACCATCCTGCTCCATTCGTCTCACAGGGTAGACCACTCAGTGTACAAACTCCAGACTTTCAAATCTGGTGCGTAATTCCTGGGTGAGTCACAGTCATGCTATCCCTGGTATCAGCACCACAGCCTTTCTGTGAGAGTCCAGGCATTGTGCTGCAGCTTGCCCCCCTGCATAATCACAGGCATATTGTCTCATTTATACTGAATGTGAACTTTTAACTATATCAGCCTGTTAGGTGACCTAAAACTATTGCAACCCTAGCATTTTAATCCTTGTTCAGTTGCAAGTAGTCTTTCATCTGCACTCACTGTTGTCTCTTGTGGGTAGTTTTTTAAAAGCACAATCTTGTAAAACCTGTTTGCTCCTTGTGGTTTTCCTGTACTTCAGCCCTTTGCTGCATGCTGAACCTTTATCTGTGGTTACTGTCTGTTTATGAAAGCAGTTTTCTTTAAAGCGTACTTTTAAAGGGATGAGGTGTAGAATCTTGACAAGCTCACAGTAACTTACTAAATCCAACCAGTTAATCTTAAAAGTGAGAAAAAGTTCTGCTGAAGCAGAATTTGGAGATGTACCTTTTCTTCCTTTGACATGTTTGAAGAAAGTCACCAGCTTCAGGTGGCTCCAAGGTGGTAGATTTCTATAAGTCACTAAAAGCAAATGCTTAAATAAAAATGTATTTAAAGAAAAGTGTATAAATGAGTGTGTGAAATATGTTTTTCTCCATTTCCCCTTTGGTTTCAGTGTACTTCACTTCTTGCTAGTTCAAGAGTTTCTCAGATTGGGAGTGAGGAACAGTCTTCAAGGGGTCCAGAGGGGTGGTGGGAGCCCAAGCTGCCCTTCTTAGATACACAGATGAGAAGATAGACATAACTTGCCTGAAATCAGACAGAAAGAAGATTCCAGAAAAAAGTGGTCCTTCTGTGGCAGAGGTGGAGAAGGCCACAGCATGCATTTTTTTAAGTGTCAATAAAAAGTTATTTAATGGAATGTTTGTTCTTACAAAGTTAGTGGAAGAACAGATGCCATTGAGAAAACCTTGAAAACCTAAAAATCAAAGTAGAAGTTACAGTTTCCTTATGAATTTTGGCTAAGTTTAACATTCATTTCCCACTTGCATATAGATACTGCTCAAAATCTATGTGATTATTGAATATGGATAAATGTTTACTCAGATCTGAACTCCTTTGAGGAAAGCAAACTTAATTTTGTCCTTTTCAACTCTCATGTTGAATGAAATACCAATCACAAATTCAAAGAGTCAAATTGTATCTAATTTTGTGTTATCATATCTGGAAAACAAAGGGTTTGTGATGGGTTTTTGACTGTTGAAACAAAAACACCTCTTTCTTTCAAAAACTTGATTGTATTTTTTTTTAGCAGATTGTATCTGAAGACATTGAAATCCTTCACCAAGGAATTAACCATGGTGGTTTTCCTTCCCTGAAGAATTAATTGAGAATGTTTTTAGTCCCTCTTTCAGCAATGTATCCATGTGAATGTGTAAAAGAAGTGGAAAAAACTCACAAAAGCACATATCTTAATAGAAAAAACAGTCTGTGTAAAATTCACAAACCAGCCCCTAGGCTAGAATTGCCATCAGAAAACAGCAATTCAGGAAACTCTTTATGCAAGATGGAATATTTGACTTGTAGAGTTTCATTTTTAATTTTGTTTAAGAGAGTAGTAGCTTTGAGTCACTACTGCTGTCTATTGGATTGTTCAAATGATTTGACTGGGCAAAATGTTTTCCAGTGTCAAACATGGAAAAAAAATAAAAATCAAGTCTTGTTGTTTTAACAACATATTACAGTTAAGCAGTGGTGAGTTTTGGGAGGAGGGTGTTTTCCTTGGTATTTTCTTTTCTTTTCTTTTCTTTTCTTTTTTTTTCTTTTCTTTTTTTTTCTTTTCTTTTCTTTTTTTCTTTTTTTTTTTTTTTTTGTAATTATGGTTGTTTTAAACCACCACAGGTGTTAGTAAGAGAAATGTTTCTTTCTAGATTATTGAAGAACAAAAGTGAAATACAAAGCAAAGCTGCGGAAATTTGAAAAGAAAAAGCCTGGGTAATTTGGCCTGTGAAAAATAGATTTAAAGGCTAAATCTTACTTCTGGAGAATGAACTTGGAGGAATGAAAGTTAAAAGTCATTATTCTAGCAGGAGGAAAATGGAGCTCACATTAAACAAAGGAGAAAATAGTTTTAAAAGGATGAAAATACTAAGAGGGCAACATCAATTTCTTGTTCCAAGATATCCTTAAGAAATACTGTTAAATTCAAACAAACATCAT
Organism: Climacteris rufus; assembly: GCA_013398175.1. Taxonomy (NCBI): domain Eukaryota; kingdom Metazoa; phylum Chordata; class Aves; order Passeriformes; family Climacteridae; genus Climacteris; species Climacteris rufus. The sequence goes on from VZRZ01002579.1 coordinate 87,131, forward strand.
GTAAAAATAAAAAAAAGCCCAAACCTGAACTCAACGAAAAACCAAAATGGTCCTTCAGTAAATAATGCTATGTTGGTGGAATACTTAAAAAAAATGTATTTTGCTCTTCTCTGTGAGGAGAAAGTGGAGCATTTTTTAAAGTAAGCATAAGAAATATCAAAGGACATCCAATTCCTGAATTTGTTAATTTGTTAATGCAAACCAGGGTTTCTCTTGCACCTGTTCTGCATCCTGAGGTTGCTTGTGGCTAAGCATAATGCACTGAGATGGTGATTTACTCCAAAAACTCCTTTGTGCACACTACTTGACTAAGCAGTATTATAACTTCTTTTCCTCCATTTTCTGTAAAATGAAACCCTCTGCTTTTTGCCTGGATCACATCCTAAGCCACAGAAGGTCCTGAGACACTTGCAGGATCGATTTCTTTGGGTTCCCTTGCAGCTGTCCAGTAGCAAATGCCCAACACACTGCACTCCATGGCACTGAGACCTTTCAGCCCAACACAATCCATTTGGAGCTCCTGCCTCCCATACGCTGCTCTTGTCCTGCAGCAGAAGGTGTAGCAACAAGGAAGGCAGTTTTGTCAAGGCAGGACCTTTTCCAGTGTAAGTCAAAGAATTAAAACACGGCTTTACTAGACAATGGAAGTTTTACCAGTGACTCTGAACTTAGCATTTTAGTTTTACCAGTGACTCTAAACTTAGCATTTTAGTTTGGCCTGTCATCCTCAGCTGACAGGTGCTGTATCCCTACTGCTGATGGAGCACACTGCACAACTCTACTCATCCTCACTGAGAGTTTCCAGAAAAATTGGAATATGGCCCAAAATTCATGGTTCTTTGCCCTTGACACGTGCCAGTCAAAAGATATTAATACATAATCCATTTGTCCTTTGCAAAGAAAGAGTCTGTTTATTGCCCTAACATTTAGATGAATTAATATAGTGAATATTAGCTGTGCTTGTCCTAACCTGAGTACTGGAACTGCTACAGTTTGCCTTAGAAAGATTGCCTATGGTAAATAAAAGGTCCTTCAGATGAGTATACAAAAGGATATAAAAAATAATCAAAGGTAAATAACTAATGAGCATTAAACAAAATCTTCATACTTTTCTCTCCAACATGTGAGACAATGAAAGTGTCTCATATAGGTGTTTTAAAAGGCTTTTCAGCAGAGGAGTATGAAGGTAAACAGTAGTAATTGGTAACAAGTTTCCTGTATTTTCCCCCCCATTTGTGTTTCTTTTTGGTCGGATTAGGGAGAAAAGGACAAATTAATTCTGTTACTATGACGACTGTGTTCTGAGTATCAAGACAGCTTGTCTAAATGTGATTTCATCATGTTATAACCTATCCTTTAGGATGAAAAGCACATCTTGGAGTTCTTATCTCGCTGTGCACTTCCTAGACACAAGAGTTTTCTCCATTCTAACCTTTTTTTTTCTTTAAATCATCATACTTCAGAGAAGTATCTAGTTTATCTTAGAACAAAATTGACCTATTCCTGGAAAGGCAAAAAAAAAAAAGAAATCACACCCTTGGTTCTGGCTTTTCTAGTTCGAGCTTCAGTATAAGTACACCTGCCACCTATAAAAGTATTTGAGATTATGTAATATTTAATGTTGTTTACAAAGTTCAGTCCTTACTGGAGAGGAAGACTTATGACCTGATTTACGGGATTTGAGATGAACTCTATGAACCTATTCTTCTCATCTCTGGGTCTTCTAGGACACATAGCAGATCACAAGACCAACTGTGGTTTGAGATACCCCTGCCAAGCCATTATTACTCAATCTCAGATGTGACAGCCTCCTTGGAAACCTTTACTGATTCTATGTGGACAAGCAGCAGTCAGAAGCCTATTCCTGCACCAACTTCAAAGGAGTTTTATGTCATTTGTTACCAGATCCAGAGCTGGATGGTTTACTTTCACAGGCTCTTCTGAGGTTATAGGCAGTCTGTAAGACAAAAGCTTGTAATAAGTCAAACTCTGTCAGCTGTTAAGCATATGTATTCTACTGTAGAGAAAAATAAATATTGGGGCAATTATACCTTGCTGCTTGCCATACCCTGATACAGCAAAAACCAGATTTTAGTTTAGCCAGTGCTGAACAACATTGTCCATTCTACTGCTTTCTCATTGTCATTACTGGCCTTAGATATTCAACTTGCAGATGTAAACATTCATTCTTCTATTTTTTTTTTTTTGCTTCAAATCATCATCTGCACCATCTGGAAAGCACCATAGGTTACACCACTATGCTATTGCATTAGAAATCACCAGACTTATATTAGAATTTTAACATACTGGAGCTCAGCATGCTTAGGAAGAAGGCAAAAGCCCACAGGGTTCACTAGTGCATTTTCTCTGTTTGTCTTCAATTTTTGACTGGGAACCACATTGCATCGTTACTACACTACACTACAGGAGAAATTGCTCTCTTAGTGGCACGTGACAGTAAAATGCCATATCCTAAAAGCATCAATAACATCTCTACTGCAGAGTGCAATACATGCTCCCAGCTAAGTAAGATTTATTTTGTCAGAAAAATCTGTCAATCAAAACCTAACTTTGAATGAGATGCACTTTGTTTCTTCAGAAGAAACTGTTTCTTGTGAATTTTTGCTGCCAGTGAAAACCTGAACTTAACATGCCTGGGTTTCAAAGGAAGCAGTAGGAGGCAGTAATTGTCTCTGCCGTTTGTATTACGTTAGTCGGAACATGGGAATTAATCTTCACATTTTGTTAAAATGCAGGAAAGATAAAAAGGGATGGGATTAAGAAGTCAATTACGCTCCCCCTAGTAATTCCTTATTAACAGTGAATACTCCAGTAAAAAATAGCGAACACAGTCATAATTTTAAGTTTTAACGAGTTTATTTAAAAGTGATTCAACTATCCTCGTGTGCAAACATGACACAATGAATGCAGTGGCCTAGACAAACGAGACTGCCCAAAGAAACACTAATAATTCGCAGCACAGATACACTGCTCAGAAGCGGCAGCGCAGGAACTTTTCTGTTCACACGGGCCCGGCACGGAGGACACGGCGGAGAAAGAGGCGCCCTGCAAGCAGCGCTTCTCTCCACCAGCACGGGGAGGGCAGTGCTTCGGCGGGCCTCCCCGCAGGCTCGGGCCGCGCGGGGGAAGGGCGAGCTCCGTCACGTCTGCATCCCTGGGAACGCGCGGGGAAAGGAAGGGGAACAGAGAGGGAACACCCCCGACATGAGCGAGGATCGCACGGGGAACACAGCGTGAACAGTCCCCGCCCTGCATGGCACGGCACCGGCAACACCGTCCCTCACCCACCCCCTCTGCAGCTATCGCCCGACTTCGCTGGCTTCGTTGTCATGGGAACGGTGGCGTGGGGTGCTGCTGCCGCCCTCCCGCGGTAAGGACCGGGCTCTTGCTTCCTTTCCTTCTTCCTTCACTGCCTGTCTGCCTGGTTCCCTCTCTCCCTTTTTCTCTGCGTTCCCTCCTGCTTCTCTCCCTGCCTCCCTGCCTGTCTTCTTTCCTGCCTCCCTCCCTGCCTGCCTCCCTGCTTCCCTCCCTCCTTGCCTCCCTGGCTGCCTCCTTGCCTCCCTACCTTCCTTGTCTCACCTCCCTGCTTTCCTCCCTCCCTGCCTCAGTGCCTGCTTTCCTCTCTGCCTCCCTATTCCTTGTGCTGAAATAAAGACTTGTATTCACTTGGGCCCTCTGAGAATTGCCAGCACGTGTCACGCACCGAGATGTCTCTTTCCTGGCAATTCACACGGTTTTTGCAGAGAAACGTGCGTGTCTCTGGTTTAAAGTCGAATTTGAGCCGAGAGGGGGAATGTGATCATTTAGGTTTGGGAACTTCCCGTTTGAACATAAATAGCATTTGCCTCCTTTAAATGTGTTCAAGATGTCTCTAAAATGCCCTCGTTCTTTTGTTGGTGCTAACTTTGTCAGTCCGATGATTTAAAAAAAAAAAAAGTCACAATAATTCCTCTGTTGTGTTGTTACCTTTAAGATATACAGCGTTCGAAGTGTCTTTGGTAGTAAGCACATTTGAATATTTTGCTTGGCTTGATGATAGAAATATATATTTGTACATGTAATAAAAAGTGACAAGCTGGTCTAAACTGTAAAGACTTCCTAACATGGATATGCTAGAAAGCATTTGAAACTTATTTGATCTATATCTGAAATATTACAGGAGTTGTATTGCTTTATTATGAAACTGTTCATTTGAAAGGTTGTTTTTGGTGTTTTTTCCTGATTTTAGGTAACAATGGATATTGTAACTGGGAGCTTGGATGAAATTTCAAGGCCTACATCTAGCTTAAGACCTAATTGTAGATCTTTACATACATCTATGGAGTTATTAACACCAGAGCCACATTTGCAAAAGGTAATTCCTCTCACATGCAGCAAGTTAGAAACTCCATACCTAATTCTTGATAGTAAAATGCTAAAGAAGTAAAATACTGTGTTTTTAGCTTCATATATAGTTCTGGGCTCTGCAGGTGTGCCAAGGGCTTGTAAGAAAGTTCATGAATGTGGTCTGCTCTTTATGCAGGAACAGGATGATTTTTAATTTAGTTTTTCTGAATCCGTATTGCTTTTATATTTGCCACTAAGAGGGTGATTCAGCACTGCAATCTGGAAAATTTTGTTGTCTTCATATTTAATTGGGTTATTAAATAAATTCTATTTTAAGGAAAAACATTTGAAATTTTCTCAGTAATATGTAAATACACAACTATAGTTGCTTGATGGATGAGCAGTGTGTGTGAATAATTTCACTTTCATCCCATTTGTGCTTTTAAATTGCAGTTGGAATAAAAATTATTTTGCTTATTAAAAGAAAGTATTTGAGCAATCCTTAAAAGCTGAATTGTTGACTATGAGGCTCTTTTAGGATGTGTTTGAATCAGTTATAAAAAACAACATAGAGTATTCCAAGAAATGTCAGTTTTAGGAATTCAGCAAAGTCTTTTGGAAGTAGGTGTTCATTCATCCTCTGAGCAAATTAATACTGGGGATTAGTTTAATTTTGGGGACCAGATATGTGATAAATTTTCTGGGATGTACGAATGAAACATTTAGATTGATTTACTTAGCTTAGTCCAATAGTGTTGTACCTCTGCTCTCTTGTCTGGTATTGAGATTAGCAGCTGCTAACTCTGCACCCAAGTTCTGACCTAAACTTCATGGGCTACTGAATGAAAATGGAAATCTCTTGAGACTGATGAATTAAGGATAAGCTTTTCAGTCCTTCAAAGACTATAAGAAGCTGTCTAGTGTAAGCAAGAGATTGGGATGCTGTGTGTAGCAGAGTTCTTATAGCGTCAGGAAATGGATGAGGCTGTTGTACACACAGAAGCTTAACTGGTTGTCTGTATTCTCTGCTGCAGCAGAAATGGCATAAACCTTTGAAATAATTTCCCATCCTGGCAATCCCAAATCTGACAGTCTGTGGAATGATGAAGTTGAGAATCCATGTGATATCTAAGAAACAGGGCTCTGTATCAGACCTGAAAATGGTTTTATTATTTAAGAAGTACACTGCAGTATTGTACAGAATTGTGGTTGTCCTTTGTGATAGCCTGTGAGTATTGTGGTTATCTTCTTCACCCAAAACATCCCTGTTTTCATGGAGTAATAATTTGCATTTCATAGGTTGATTCACCTGTCAGTTTGGTTGATGGTTATCCAAGAGGCAGACTAGAAGACTGCTGTCCAGCAGAAAACAAAGGTGATGACAGAGATAAATCGGATGTCCAGGAAGTAAGAACAGATCAGCAAATCACATTGGAGAGTACAACTCTGTCTCTTCAGAAGTGTCTGTGGAATCCCAACGAGTTGTCAGGTGTGGGAATGACTAATACTTTCTTGTGGTGTGATTAGACCAAATATCAAGTTTTTATAGTTTGGGTAAAATTCTATTGATGGAGGGAATAGAGTTTGCAAGTCAGTAAAATTCTGGAAAAGAAGACATCAAAATCCATAATTTCACTTCTAATGATCCCCCTGTCCAAAAACTTGGAATTTATGGTTACAAGTTACAGTATTTAACAACTGAACAATGTTAATTCTAATAAAATACTTTAAGTATAAGTATGCAGTGTATAACTTTAATTGAAGCACTTGCAGAAGTGCTTGGGATAGTGTTCTTCTGTCATTCTGTAAATGGTAATGGATTAACTTTCTGAAGTGTCTGACTATTTAAAAATAGAGATGCAAAGACCAGTAAGTGAAGCAGGCTTTGGGATACCTTCTTGAAATTTAGTTTAGATTTCATGACAGAATAGGGGCCAAAAGAAATCCTTTGATTCCTGTTCCTATGTTTAACATGAGTCCTGGTGTACTAATACATACTACTTTTTTAAACTAATCCACTGCAAAGGGTCTGTGGTGATCCCTAATTGACAAAAATGTATCTGGTTTATTGTGAAAGGCATTTCCCTGTGTTTTTCAGGATGTAGCTCTAATTCAGATTCTGGAGATGATAGCACTGAAACAAAGACCTTGAAATTCTGTGAACCTTCCCCAGGAGAACCAGGTAATGTAAAATCAGATAGTACTTTCCAGGTGTATAAAGTGAGCAGTGCAATAAAACCTTTCCTTTTCTCATTAATGCTTCTCAGAGAGTTTGGAATGGTAGTGTATTTGCGTGTATATTATATCATTATAAAAAAATACTACAAATTGAAAATGTATATGAATTGTGCTATTCAAGAGGTGTTGGATGAATTCTTTATTTAAAGATTGTTGTATTAATAGATATTCGCTTTCTTTAATGTTATAATAGAATTTGAGTTTTCCATAGATTCAATCAGTCTGATAAGGCAGAATTCAGTGGTGATCCTATCCAGTGCAGGAATTCTGGTCACCAAACATGATATTAATTTCTACAGAACAGAAATTGGATAGAACTCAACCTAAAGCTTCACTCAGTAGTTTTAGTTTTAAATCCATCTGCTGAGTTCAGACCAGTTGAAATAAGTGCTCTCTTTTTTACCATGTGTGCTTGGGTTTCCCCTGTAGCTCACTTAGATTTTTATAGCTCTCCCCTTGTTGTATCACTCATCTTTTTAGGGCTTAAATTAGACCAATGCATCACAGTAAATGCCTGGATCAATGGCTATGTAAAGCATTTGACCTCAAAGATTAGAAAATGAAAGAGAGTATTGCAGGACTGCAAATCTTGGAAATCTGTGAGATAGGGACAATGCTACAAGTGTTTCCTCTACTCTTAATATGGAAGCCATAAAAGAGGACAGAGCATGAGGTTGCTATAGGAAGAGGAAAGGCTAAAAGTTATAATATGCATATTTAGGGAAAAAATAGAGAGACAATATAGAAATCTAATTAAGTAATGGTAGTTTCCATCATGTTTCACAGGTTTTTTTTATAGCAACATTTTTCTAGAATTCTGGTATCAGAATCTGGTTTGGCTAAGACATAAGTCAAGAATGAAACTTCTCTAACATTTAATGGTAGAGATATTACAGAGTCACTCTTAACCCTAGAATTTTTCATTTCAACAGGTATTCTACTGGTCAGGCCAAAGAAATTTTTTTTTCTTTTTAAACTTTGTTATATTTTCTGATTCTGCAGAGATGTTGTCACTCTTCCATTATAAAATTGAATCAAATCACTTGCCCAAACTGGGTGTCTTCCTCTCCCACACCTCCATTATCCAATTGCTACAGCTCAAAGTTTGATTCAGCATTCTGTTGCAAAGACTTCTGTATTTTTCCCTCCTACAAACAGGTTTAGAAATTAACAGGATATATATGTTGAAAATACTATTGTCTATGGTTATTACCAAATTAGTTGTACTGCTTTTTAGTCTTTGTTTTTTTAAGTTGACATGCTTCAAGCTAACATTAATTTTAAATATATTCTACAGCAGACTCTTCCGACTTGAAATGTTCTGAAGACACAGATGTAAATGCTCAGATTCTAGCAGCTATAAAGAAAATGAATAAACTTGACACAATACTTGAAAAACAACGTTTTAAGGAGAAAGTAATTAAAAAGCAAGGCAAAGAAATGAGGGCAATGTTCTCGGAAGAACTTCAGGTTAAAAGTGTTCTGCTTATTTTGTGACTGGTGTATCTTAGAGTACTGTTTTTCAGAATCATCATATTTCACAGAAGGCTTGTGTTATTAATAACTCACAGTTGGCTAATTAAAGTGAGGAAATGGATCTTAAAAAGTAACACTGGATAGTTTTTAATATATGTTGACTAGGCAGGCCTTGAAAGAGAGCCATGGCTGATGAGACCGATTGCCAAATATGCATCTGTCTGGGTATGGTCTACCAGCATATACTAGCACAGTATTATGCTTGAGTTCACTACTTGCAGGGATGATAAGGTGTGAGGTAATGTCTGTGAACCCCGGCCAGAAGCATTTATTCTGCTCTAGTGTGACCCTTAGGTCCATCTATTTCAGTACTGTCTATTGTTGAAGAAAGTAGAGATGCCCCCTGAAGGAGGCATAAGAATGCTACAGTACAAATTCCTTTACCCTATCCCTATCCTGGCCTCTAGCAGTTAAATGCCTTGAAACAGGTTAGTATTTCCTCTGAGGTTAAGTATTGTATATTTTATGTGAATAGAAGTGCGAGTTGCTAAAAAAATGTGATTGGTTTGACTGCATCTCATAATTTCATTGGGTTTGGATTCAGAGCAACATATATATTACAGAACTTCTTTGTCTTGTGAAATGGGTCTCTAAATAAGAGACAATATATAACAGAGGCTTTAAAGTTTCACCATGCTTTTATCATAACTTAATGAGATGTTCAGCTAGCCTCAAGAAGAAAATGAAGTGGTAAGGGTAATTTTTAATAGGGTCTGAAGTTCATTAGATCTGATAAGCAGAGAACATATTTCACTTTAAAGAATGTATTTTAAATACATTTGTGTATCTATACACTTACAGTTCATTTCTTTTGAATAGTCTATCAGAACCACAGGAAGCCACGAGGAGGTGGAAAACATAAACCATTTTTTAGCTTTGTTCTCATCATGGCATGATACAGCTGGTAAGTAAAGAGAAACAGGATTGTGGTACATCCTGTCTTTTTTCTTGTTGGGCAGAGAACAAGGATTTAAGGTCTGAATGGTTATTGCTGAACAAAAATCTCATCTTGAATGTTGGAAGTACATGCGTAATAATGGTAGCAATGCATAGTTAAAATATTTCAAGAAAACTTACTATTAAAATGTAACCTGCTTTTATTTCTATGCTAAAGCTTGGATTACTAAGGGAAGAAAATAGAATTTGATATAGGTGATATTTAAAAAGTCTCCAGTAGATGTCAGAATATATTAAAATAACAGTATGGCTGCTAACTCCTTTATTTCATATATATGACTACTCCTTTATTTCAAAGGTAACTCCTGTAGAGATCATTTGCATCATATAGTTTCTGGTGTACTGTACTATCAAAACTGCATAATTTAAATTTATAATTTTCCTCCAGCTTGATCTTTATCTCTTCTGTAACATGCTATTGCCTTACTTTTAATGTTTTACTTATTTGCTTAGGTACTTATTTATTTAAATGAGCATCTTTATGGCTGCCCTGGTTGATACTGAAATGGAACACATTTAATATATTTCGCCTTTCAGAACTTGAGTTTGACAGAGCTTTATTAAATAGATTATATATGAGAGCTATTTAGTTATAGCTTTTAATGTAGCTGTGAAATCAAGCACAAGTTCTGGGTACAAAATCACTGGTAACTTAAGTGCCCTTGAGGCATGGCAAAACCTTTTGACACACAGCAGAAATGTAAATCAGGAGTTAATTAAATAGCCTTAAATTTATTACGCTGTACTCTGTGTAACAAAATCATTTATTTAGTTGAGTCCATTATGCTTCATTATTACTGGTTATTGTCTGTTTTTTTCATTGGTAAAAGCACATGTAATTCATATGGTTCTTTGCAATATGAGTCCTTTTCTGTAAGTGCTAAGTGTATAGACTGCAAGTTACTGCTCTAACATATTTCCAGTTGATATATATGAATACTTTGATTTTCTTTTTCTCTTGTTTGAGTAACTGAAACAACTAGGATGCTTGAACACTGTTTTTCTAGACTATACCCTTGACCTAAGCCACTTGGAAGTCTAATAATTCATGCACAGGGAGACACCAGCTGTGAAAACCTGGGTACTTTATTCTTATTCAGAGTTTTAGATGACTTGCCACATAGCATCTGCAGAGGCATTTGAACTTTAGGGCCTTGGGCTATGTCTTTGAGAATGTCATTGATTGTCCTCTATGGGTAGTGGTTGTTAAAAACAACACAGCCCTAAGAAACAGCATACTTATTTGTGACTCACACTTTACACTTTCCCCTTTGTTTATTTCTTGAGAGATAAGGTGATTATGTAATTTATCCAAGTGAATTTCTATACTTTCCAAGTGTGAGGTCTTACGGTATGGTACACATGAAGGTTGATCTTCTTTAAATACATCTCAATTAAAATTTTACTGAAAAAATTCCTTGCAGATCCCTCCCATGCTAAAGATGGAATAGGTACTTCAGTATTACACCCACATATGAATCGTGAAGATTATGGTTGCCATAAAGCCCAAGAAAACCAGGGTAAGCTTTAGTAATAGTACAGTTTGTGTTTTTAGAAAACTACATGCACAGCGGGTGGGTGAGGAAGACTCAGCCTTTGTGGTGAGACCAGTGAAATGGGAAAAGCAAGGTTGCTTACTGGAACAGTGACAGTTCTTACTTTTTTGCAAATGATAAAAGAGAAAAGCTTTGTGACTTAGCTAAAATATTTTACTCAACGTGCTAAGGAAATTTTTACTCTTGGGTTTATAAAACCATTTTTTGTTAGTTTCAAAAGGAAGAGGTGTGTAACTGATGTATTGTAAAATGTATCATTGGTTCTTCATGGAAATTCCTGCAAAACTCGTCTGCTATTACTGTAAGGTATCATAGCTTTTCTTAATAGGCTTATTCAAGAAACCACCTAGAAATGACAAGTGTTGCTGAATCTTGTTGCAACTGTTCTGTATTTTGTTTTCAGCAGAAATGGTATGGATTTTTGTTAAACAAATCTTCAGACAACTTATTTTGTATTTTGTTATGCTGATTATTGTAAAATTTGCATTGCTTTTATGAAATAAGCTTATTAGCAAAATTCAAACACCTGCTGATTCTTTTAGAGATCACTTGTTAACGTATAGACATTTCAAATCCTGTTAGTAGTGTAGTTTGTGCACCACTTCAAAATAAGTGGAATTGTGCTTGTATGCCTCTGTGCTTTCCCTATTTGAAATTCAAATTTTGTGGTTGAGTAATGTTTCACATGTGTTGTGATATAAGAAAAATAGCTTCAGCTGCCATTTTTATCAGCTGCAATTGTTTATTTCTTTGTCATCTACCATTCTATGTAAACAGAAAGAACCTATCTTCCTGGTGACTTGCTAAACATAATACTGGCAAACACATAATAAAAGTGTGTTCCTCGAGGCTGAACTATTGATGACAGCAAAATTTTTGCAGTTTGTAGAATGTGACTGCATGTTTAAATTTTTAAACATGGACCTCAGCTGCTCTATAATTTCATCACTTTTCTTAGTTCACCAGTATGTGACCCTAACTTTGTGGGCTGGAGCTTTTCATTTCTCTGTCTTTCTACCATATGTTTTCACTCCTCCCTTAAAATGAAGCTTGACCCTCAGTTTCCTTCTCAGCATTTCTGGGTTGTGCTGGAGTGCCCTTGAATAGCAATGGCAGGTTTCATTACCAGTATTCAGTACATCATTGACTTCTGAAGCTTCCAGTACAGGCATGGGTGGGAGTTGCTATCACTTACACTCTTTTGAGATGTTCTGCATGTTCCTACTTTGGGAATGCATGAAGTAGAGATCACTTACAGCTGGTGAGCAATATATTGCTTTAAATGACTTTTACTATTTCTGCTGGAAGCTTTTTTTGTGGTGTCTGAATAGCTAAGACTTACTGTTCTGGTTGCTTTTGGATTTCTGTGTCACAGCTGTCACAAAGGCAGACCCTGAACAAGAAGAGCTTGTGAAGAACAGTGCATTTAAGAACAGTGCAGTTTTATGCTGTTGCTTTGGCAGTCTCATCAAGATTTGTACCAAATCTTTGACATATGTGCCAAATCTACCAAAACATATATGAAAAATTTGTTGAGCTGCAATCTCTCTTTTACTTACCCATGGCAATCTGAAGTGTATTTTTTGTCTCAGTCATCCATGTCTGTCCCTTCTTTAATTGAATGTTCTGAGATGTTCTGTGTCATTTTTGACTCCCTGTCAAAAATGCTATTCTGTAGTCAAGTGAAAGATGTACCTTAAAAATAATGTATATCTAGCGTGTTATGATGGTGTTTGGTGTGTTCTGCTCATTTCAGGAGGCAACTTGTCACATTTATATTGATTTTTAAATTCTTATATTATCCAATTCCTTGACATACTCAAGATATTGCCTGTTAATGGTAAAGAAAGCTTAGGGTACTTTCAGTAAACAGTTGTGCATTTGGACTGTGAGAGGTTTTCTTGGTCAGACAGATCCAACACCTCAGTCCTTTAAGGTTCAAAATTCTACTTTCCAGAAAAGCAAAAAGTACCATGCCTGCTCTTGAAGTAGTTCTTGAGATTTAGAAGTTGATTGTATTTGCTTAGACTTGTTATTTAATGTGATAAATATTCACTGTTAGTAAAGGAATTGTTGTTTTAAACCTGGTAAAAGTCTCTGGAAAACAGAATACATGCCCATTTTTTTTTTTGTCATGCGCAGAACCCCATTGTTTAATAGATTTACAGCTCTGTGATGAGTTTTATTTTTTAACAAAATTTGTTTTGTAAGCTGTGTTATAATAATATCAACTATATCATCTGTTTTTCAGCTGTTTTATTTAGAAAAATGTACTTGATATGTCTCCAGATAGTTCTGTGGTTTTCAGAAAAATTATTGTCTGGTTTTGTACTGATGAGAAAACTGCAACGATGATAGGGTTTGAAGGAATGCCGTGGCTTTTAAGGCCACCATGTTTAACATTTTTGAGGTCAGAAATCCAAAAGTATGTAAGCCTTTGTAACATTGAATGATCTCATATAATAAAAAGTTAAAAATGAAATGAGATTTTGGCAATAGTTATGTCTTAAATATAACTATTATTTACATAAATAATGAGAACACCAGTTAGTCTATTGACTTTATATGTTTTCTAAAGATTTAAATGGGATTACTGTGATTACAGCCCTTGTTGAATCAGAGTGGGAGTGCTTATAACATAGCAACTTTTCTTCCTCAAACTTCAGATTATCCAAGTGAATTAGAAACAGAAAAAACAGCAGAAAAAATGCATAACAAAAATAAAACCAGCCAGGATTTCATTAAAAAGAACATTGAGGTAAGCATCAAAGCATAAAACCATTAATATTTTTTAAAATGTTAGCTAAAAATTAGTCTATAAGTACTTCTGAAGAAATAGGGTTTTTTAAGTCAGGAACATTAAAAGCTAATTAGGCATAGATTAAAAAATTACCTTTCTGTTAAAACAGTTATTTATGGCAGAGTACTGTAGTGGGTAGTTCTCAACTTGGATGCTTATATTAGTGAGAATAATACTGCTTCTATGTGTTTGCTAAAGAGTACTGGAAACTGAGTTGTTCTGTTTGTGTCTGGACTTAGCTTGTTTTAAGGGAAATATCCTAAGACTTTTAAAAATTGTATTTACTGTTAAGTTTAAGGAAAATGCCCTTATGCGTAAATAAGGGATAGCTATACAGGTTGTTCATGTGTACCCTGCATGGGACCTCTCTCTGATTTTTGATACATCCCTTGATTTTTGTGCCTTTTTTCCTATAAAGACCTGATAGCTATCATGATTTTTCATCCAATGAAAAATACTTGCCTTCTGGCTATGTCAAAGACTTAAGATAAGAGTATAAATTTCTTATATGTAGGCTGCTATTTTTTTCTGTCAGAGTGATAATTTGTGTTATGGAAATAAACAAGGTTTGGATGTTAATTTCACAGAGTTTAAAAACTTTGTTTTGGTGGTGTTTGAGCTAGTGCAGTTCTAAAGTATGTTTATTTTTTGTTTTTGTAAATATTTCAGCTAGCAAAGGATTCAGGAAACCAATTTGTTATGCTTGAGGGAGAAAGAAAAAGGCTAATTGAACTATTGAAAGATACAGAAGATGGAACTGAATTGCAATGTCCTGAGGTATGACAAATTTAATCTGTACTGTCCTGTTGTATTTGGCTTATTTTTACAGTAAATCTCAATTTGATCTTAGTCCTACCATGAAGTACCCTACTGAGATCTGAGAGAAAAACTGGACAAATCCAGTTGGATTTGTCTGCAAAAATGAATTCTCATTGGTTTCTTTGTTAATTTTACTAACAGCAGAACTTAAATGAAAAATTAGGCACGGGTGGAAGGAGCCTTAGAACTACACTTGGAGAAAATGACCTATTTTCTTTGCATAAAATATGAAGTTGTGGAGTATCAATCTGAGTGGCTGATGCTTTAGTCTCAGGCAGAAAGGCCAGCAACTACTTTAAGAAAACTCCCAACAACAGTGTTTTTACAACATGGACTTCAAAATGCCGCGATTGGGGAAATACACATATAAAGCTTAAATGTCCATTTAGAAAGAGAACATCCTCTTTCTGTGGCTTCCAACTCACTCTGTCTTACAAGTTTATGGAGGAGACAAAGTCTGCTTAAGCATTAGGCATTTGTGCTTTAATGTAATATTGTTAAACCGTGTACAGTCTGCATACTTCAGTGAACAGCAGGAGCTGAAGTGGGTGAAGATGCTCCTCATGGAGAGTAAGAAAGAGTGTTTGATTGGCCCAGCAGTCACTGCTTCTAGGATAGTCTGTGCAACTAAATGATTCTCAATAACATGAAGACACCAAATAATCTTTCGATCTCACAGTTACTAGGAGATGGCCTTTATTTCTTACTGCTTTGAGGGGACTATCACAGTGAAGGAGTTCTTGGGTGTTGTGTTGTTCTCTGGAAGTATTCACAGAGCTGCTAGGATGGAAAGATAAATTAATTTGAAAAATTAGTCATACTAGGAACTTACAGTACTTTTCAAATATATATGGTATCAAACATGCCAAAAGTATGTGTTTTCTTTGAATAAACATTCTCAAACAGTATGAACTTGGTATAACTCTTCAAGAAACCTGCATTTTAATAAGTAAAAAGAAATATTGGGATAACACCTGCTTTATGTAAAGAAATTAGGTGGCCTTTCTAATTTGCTTTACATTAAAATTTGCATTATGTTAAGTCTATATAATGTTATGAACTTCTTCACTACGTTTGTAAGTATATTTTGCATAACAGTATCTAAGAAGAAAGATGTAAACTCTGTGTAGAACATACAAAATGTAACCAAGGCCCAGTTTCTGTTTAATTTATACAGCTAAAAATGATCTGTAGCAAATTATTTTTCAGTAGCTTAAATAGCAACTTAGGTGTGAGAGAAACAAAAGCAAATGCAATAGTATTATTTTTAAATGTCTCTTCCCATATTTTATTTTTATTTGTTTTCTAATAAGGTGGTGAAGACATCCAAGTGGTGATGCTCTTCATTACTCTTTTCTAGAACATGTCTAAGATCCATCTTTATAAGTTACTGTTTCAGAATGTGGGGTAAGGTGTTGAGTTCATAGTTTTCTTCATCTGAATCCAAACTGGTTATAGAAACAGAGAACTATCCTACCCATGGTTTGTGACGTTAAACAGATCTGTGATTTCCTGAGCTTCAGTGTGATTTTTAGGTTGCAACTCATTTGGTCTGTGGTTCAAAACTTTTTGCTTCAGGGAAACAAGTAAATATACACTGTGTTTTAGTATTTTTGGAGCATTATAAGGCAAGTATCAGTGAAGGAGTCCATATTAATCAGGAAAACCTGATGGGAAAATGACTAAGATTATATAAATGTGCAGTATTTTAACAGTAATTGTTCTTTGACAGTAAGATAAAGTAGAAATATGGATAATGTAACCTTTGCTGATTGTTGATGGGCAAAGGTTTAAAACTATCAGCCACACCCAGTGCTTGTACACATCACATGAAAAATTTCAGCTTCTGTAAAATTGCACCAGTCTTCCAGTTTGCCTGACATTTATTCCCTCACTTTGCATGGGATGTAAATGTGTTTTTTGGAGATGAACACTGAGCTTGCAGATTGAAATTTTATCTGTGTGAAATACTCATCACTTAATGATGTTGCACAGATATTTTGAATTAGCTGACTTAGTTTAGCATTAACAAAATGCAATTAAAGGTTCTTTGATCTAATGTTGATCTAGTGGTTGTGAGAGTTATTTTTATTGTGCTTTTAATTTGTTGCATATTAGAAGAACAATGTTAAAGCTCACTGGATTGTTATTTAGTTTTTTGTCTGTGCATTTAGGAAAAGATTGAAGGTATTCTATTGGGGCATTGCAAACCCATGTAAGAGTGACAAAATGGTCAGCTGAAACAGTATTTTATCCTGAGTTTGAATAGGAAGAAACTAGAGGGAGAAGATTGTGGGGGATTTGTTTTTGTTTTTCTCCTCTTATTGGAAATATTGGTGCTTGCTTAACAATGCTGTCTCTTCTGTTCTTCTTTCCTGATCAAGGATATGTTTCAATTGGAGCAGATGGAATGTAATGATTTAAAGATCTGAAGATGTTTTAAACAGCAACCTGTTAGTTAACATAGCTTTCTGACTTAGGGAATAGTGTCTTTTTTTTGTAATTTATTTTACTAATTGCAAAACCATTCTCCCAAAATGCATAATTACTAGGTTTTCTTTTACTTTAAGCTGGTGTCTATCACAAAATTTAGAGGCATTTATGCAGAATAGCGAATGAAAATTCCAACTAACAACATGTACCTTTTTTATGCAGCTATTCTCAAGGCATCAAGACAATGGAAAAGTGTAACATTTGACCACATTTTGTATTTGGCACATGTCACTATCATGCTGACATGTATCTGTAGAGATTTTACTGTTAATGTAAGATATGAAGAAAATAATCTCACATGACCTGTGTGTTGTTGTATCTTCTTGATACCATGAACAAGAATGATAGTTTGTGGGTTACTCTAGTCAGTACTAGATCACCTCTTTAAAGAAAAAAGCTCCTAACTCTGCTATCAAAGTAGAATAAAATAAAGGATAATAGTTACTTAAACCTGTCTAGTCTAGTGATGGATTCTTGCTTTCCCACATTTGAATTTTATTATGAGTGAGGCATTTCCTATGGCTGCTTTATAGCAGAGATCATGAGGAAATTATCAGCTAATGAGTAATCTAGACAGCTTCAAGCTGACCCAGGTAACTGTCCAGATGATGGCCTCTTTCATCTTATTTTATTCTGACTTTTAAAAAGCTGGTGCAATCCCATTGTCTGAAGTAATGTTTTGGAGGCTGTCAATCAAGGCAAATGTGGTGATGCTGTATGAATTCCTCTGTATATAATGTGGATTAGATAACTTCATTTGACTTGTGCTACTAAATATGCCAAATATCCAAACAGCACTTCTCACTTTTTGAAAGGGTGTTTTATGAGTGTTTAAAATATTTTAGAAGTACATATTAATGCTAATCTATTTGTTAAAGCTGAAGCTGTAGGGGTATAATTTGTTTCAGATGTTCCACAGAAAGCACTGACTGTGCTGTTATAAAAGTATTGTTCTGAGTTAACACACAGGAAACATTGACAGGACAGAAGCTTATTTTCCAAGCAAAGCTATCTTGAAAATACAAAAGACAATGTGTGAGCCCATTTCACCCTGGAGTAAAGTGACTACTGGGGTAATTTCGATATTTGGAGTATGTGGTGTAGACATACTCCATATAGACATACTCCATATAGACATACTGAGCTGTAGCTAATGAGCCCAGTTGCTTCTCGCTGGACTCCTGTAGAGTAATTTCTGTGTTTTTGCACTGTGATCTTCATTCTCTGATTAGGGAGTGGTTAAAATGACACAAACCCATGCTGGATTCTTATGGTGTGGTGGTCACTGTGTCACCTGAACAGAGGTTTCCACAGAGCTGGCAGGCATCTAAGACATTTGTGAGAGGCTCTTTTGGAGTCACTTCAGGTCCAGTCAGGCTTATTAGTTGTGTCTCATCATACTTGTATGAGAAAGCATTAGAACTGATTTTGTTTCACAAAAGGATGACTCCCTCTTGACTCTCTTTTTTCTTCCTTTTTTTTTTCTAAATTTATTATGAAGATAATGTATGACAGGTGTTTGGAGTAGGCTTTTTCTTTCTTTTTGCAACTAGTGTGCTTTAGGCTAATGGGGATGAACCACAAATGACCATAGCAGTGATATTGTAATTGGAAGCTGATATTTCCTCCTCTTGTATGGATGCAACTTCTTGAATAGCCAGAGGACTAATCTGGAAGCTGTAAACAAAGGGTGGACATGAATTTCTTGCAAGACAGATGTTAGAGTCTTAGGGCAAGGGACTGGCCCTATTCTGGGGGTTTCCTAAAGGAAACCAGCAATACACTCATGTCCTTCAACACATCCTTGCTCTTCTAATGTCCTGTCTGGTGTTTCATTGTTGTCAGGACAGAGATGTAATCTGCTAGTGTCATACCCAGTGAATGGTGGTTGTGCAGACTTGCTTCCCTGAATGTTAGGCAGGAGTGCCAATCGGCTGTGAAGAACCTGCATCTGTCTGTGGGTATGAGCTCATTTACTTGGGTTAAGTGGGCCTAGCTCACTCATAATAGCCACTGTCTGTAGTAGGAGTGTATGTTCATATGTGTAATTCAGGTGTTACTGCTCTCGGGAGGAAAAGGCATGTAAATCATGATTAGCAAAAGAACTCTGCTTTCTGTCACTCCCATTGTTTCTGTGCTCACATACTGGGTCTCTAGAAGAATGGCAGTCACTGACATCAGAGCAGTTCCTTTGATTTCCTAGGAATGCCTTGTGTCCTTCTTTGGTGATACCTTGCAAGTGTCACATTATGTCTCATACCCTCTTTTTGAGATTTAGCTCCAGGTGGTTTCTGTCATATCATAAACCTCTGCAGTTTCATTCCAAGACTAGTTTTGGTCAGGCTTTTTCACTTTTTGACTCTTTTATCAGATGGAAAGTGGTTGTCCTGTTAGACATAGCTGCTGACTGTATTTCCTTCTTTGGCTTGAGGAGGAGTTTGTTGCTTCCTCTTTGTTCAGAGGACAATAAACAGTAGTATAGTATGTTCCACTTTTTCTGGGCTTCTAACGTGCTGCTGTGCAAGTGTGTTTGAGTATGTACCAGAATAGATGTGCCTGCAGTTGCCGCCAGACTTTGCAATGCAAGTTAATTGGGAGTGTTCAAGTAGATTATTTGGTGTAGTTGAGAATGTTTCATAAGCCTGTTGACTTGCATTTGTGTTTTTTAAAAGCAAAAAATGTCTTGCTGTTTCAATTCACTGTATGGTCATCTCTGTACTGTTCCTTGGCCTTAATCTTTAAAATATTGTGTCTGCAGAATAAGCATGCAAAGAAGGAGTGCTGAGATGCACAGCATAAAGTGATTTAGGATGATGTTGAGGAAACTCCTAGTGCAGTTTCCAAGGGCTGTGCTTTTCCACTTCAATGTTAGCTTTGTAAATATGAGCTTATAGCATGTTCTTCACATTTGCTGTTTTAGGAGAGGTGGGTCTTACATCTGCTAGACACTTTCCTCTTCATCTCAATCCTTTGCAGTTTGTTGCAAATGAATACAACACTTCTAAACTGATTTTCATGGTCGTGGCACCAGAAAGTGATTCTTACTGTGCAGCACTGAACATCAAGATCTTTATGCAAGTTAGGCCATGACAAGCAATTATCCCTTCGTAAGAGCTTGAGTCTGCTATGGTGAACAAATACACAAAATGCAGCAAGGGAAGACTTGCATTCCGTGGAAGGGACCTGTGATTAGCATCGCATGGCGTGAAACTTTTAAAAGTTTGACTGAGTTGGCTAAGAGGCTATAAAGTGAGATGTATTTAAAGAAAAGTGGTTAGCTATCCAAAGTGCTTCTCTTGGGTGTATGAGTACTTGATCCAGCGTAGTTGTATAACCTTCAGAAAAATTGAGGGGGACCCTGGGAGCTGTCTTACTGTTTTTTGGCCAGCTAGGCAAGAAGGCGAGAATGCCATCTGGCTTTAAGCAATTTTATTTCAGGGCTTCTGAGTGGTTATTCTGTTGAGGACACAGGCTTTGGACTTTGATAGAAATAAGTAATAGTAGCAAAAGTCTGTTTAGATTAACACAGAACCTTTTTGGCTATTAAATTTTTACAATCCATGTGGATGTATGTTCTTTCTAAAAATAAAATAAACTAAAATATATATATTTTTAAGTCCATAGAAGTTGCTGCTTGGTTATATTTAAAAATGATGAATATATGCCTTTACTTGTTCTCTCCATAGCAGCTCTCAAGTGTGCTAGGTTTGTGAATATTTGGTAGATTTTAGCTATATACTGAAGTGGATGAAAACATACATCTTATTATTAAGTATGGTTTATTTAAAAAATAAGTACACTTGATATGTAAGTGCTCTTAAAGCCTCTTTCCTTTGGGAATGAGGCTTAAGTATTTTCTGTATCTTTCAACAGGAGAATGTATCTGACTGGCTAGCACCAGGAGAAGGGTATACGCCTGAACTGATGGAATTTCATCTCCTAAATGAGATAGACAATAAGCTTCATGTTCTACTGTCTGATGGGAATTTTTCTGCAGTTTCCATCTCTGGCTCAAAATCTCCAAGCCAGATATATCAGGTAGGTTACAGAACAGAGCTCATCTGCAGATTTTTTGGTTGGGGTATGTGTTGAGATCAATACAGCATATGTCTGTATTTGTATCTTTTGCAGTTTTCTTTAGTGTCTTCTATTTGTTCATGAAATATATGTATTAAGGAATGAAGTGAGAAATTTTGGCTATAGAAAACAATGGAAAAATAATTTGTTGCTATTTTGAATGGCATATAATTCAAGAACTGTCTTGTTTTGACAAGTTCTTGTCAAAACAATGTTTTTTGATTCCACACTTTCAAGATACTTCATGTTCAGGAATTGGTAACTCACACATTTTTAACTGCATGAGGGTGGTGTTTCCAGCACAGGAACAAATTATCCATGACTGTTTCCCTTTGGGTATTAGAATTAAGTTTCTTCTTATCTCAGGATTCCAAAAGTGCTTGTTCACTTATGATTTGAAGGATAAAACAATTACTGATAAGCAATGATAAAGACTGTAGAAGATAGATTGAAATTGTATGCCCCTTGTTTTTAATGGCCTTTGTCTTTTTCGCTTGCCAGCAATATTGAGAACCTTTGAAGATTAAAAATCAAGGTCTCAGCCTTGAGAAATGATTGTTTGAATTTTGTATTTAGAAGACTCCAGTTTATCCCATGCCTTGCTACTGTTGCCTCTACAATAATGGGGTATAAAATAAAACCCCCTAATTATTATTTTGCACTTATTTGCACAAAGCTTTTAATGCCAGAACTGGTATATCAGAGAATATCTGTAAGAATGTACATTGGCAAAACTGTTTTCAGTTACCAGTGTATGAGAAATATCTCTTTGAAAGGCTAAAATAGATGTGGGTTTGTTTTTTTTCTCTTAAAGGCACTTTAATGTCATTTTTTGTATTGGCTTCTTTCTGAACTTGAGGTTTTGTTTTACCTCTAGTGGTATTTTCTGTGTCTCAGTTTCAGAGGAGTCGCATTTTGATGTTGATCATTTACCAACTGGCATCTAATGTGTGAAAAAGCACCTCCCCCTCGTTGGTAATCACTTAACAAATGCAGTTGTTACCCAGTAACTTCAGATTCATGGTCCTGAGCTTGCCAATGATTGCCTAATCTTGTGTTCAATGTTACAAGACATCAGCTTGAAGTTAATGTGACTGCCTGTGATAATGAACACGCTGTTTGGGAATGTTTGTCCAAGTGATTGTTGTTGCTTCCTTTCAGGTAATAGCTCAGAAGTACTTGAATAAAAACTTACATTTAGGTGTATGCTAATTAAGGAGTAACATATTATCTTTTTGAATAATATTGAATGTAACAATGAAAAAGAGGTAGCTATTTCCTTGTTACCTTTCATTAGTGAAAAGCAGTTGCCCTTCAGTTTTGTTTTGGAGCCTATAATAGGCTTTTAGACGTACTTCTGTGATTTTCACTTAGAATTTTGGAAGTAATTAAAACAGAATTAGCTTAGAGTAGTGTATTATAAAGCTGCACATTCTTTTCTTCCAAGAATTGCGCTAGATATAATTTTCAAAATGCAAACACTTAATGACTGTTGCCGCAGTGGGAGAGCTGCTTTCTGCCACTGATGGATACTTTGACAGGGTATAGGAACTATTCTCTCACTCTGAAATCTTTAGTAATGGGCTTTAGTTGTGCTACAGTACCATAGCTGAGCTGTAACAGAGGACCAGACACCGTCATCCTTTAGTGCAAGGAGTCCAGCTGGATTAAGAATGCTTTTCCATGACTGTTGTTCTCTTTTATATGGAAACGTTTCTTATCAGAACTGCATTTCTCTTTGAACACTTCTTTGCTCTGGTGCCAAATTAACTAAATATTTAAAAATGCTTGTCTTAGTATTTTTGGGGAAGAAAAAATTAATTGAATGTAATCCTGAAGGAAACAGGAAAATGATAGGCTGAAGAATATGAAGTGTAAGACTGTGTGTGATGAGTACAGTTTGAAAAACTGGAAAGCTACCTGGAAATTAAAGCAAATGAACATGGTATTTAAAGAAACAGTAGTATCTGTATGCTTGGTTGTCTTAAAAGATAATTAGTGTTGTGTATTACCGTGAGGAGTTATTTCATAACTGATTGGTTTTTTTTTAATCAGAAAAATATTCCCATTTTCTATTATAGAAATAGACTATGGTTAAAAATTTAAGACTAAATAACTACTCAAAATTCAGAAGATACACTAATTTTTCAGTTAATGAACTCTTTGATAGCCTATGCTCTATGTCTGTGCTTCACCAAAACAGATGAATTTCACAGGTATCTGTGCATGGGTAGAAGGAGGTTAATAAGCTGATGAGTCAGTTTTATGCTGCAAGAAAATTTTATGATACTAATGTACTTCATTATGTGGGATTTTGTTGCTATTTATTTATAAAATGTGGAGAAAAGAAGTGCAACAAATAATTTTAGATATTTCAAATACTAGATATTTCTGTTTGGTATTATGTTTGTTACAGCTTTGGCTCTTGCTAAGTACTTGTATTTTCCCTTATGTAACATATTTAATAGTTTTATTTTCTACAGAACTAAAAAAGACGAAGTAATTTCAAATGGACTTCCACTAGGTACCTGTGTTATATAATTGAAACATAAAGTATTCTGAAGTATGTGAAACATTGACAATAAAATGTTTTCTGTGATATAATACTTTCTACGTTTATTTCATGATATCTTGTGAAAAATTTTAAAAATTGCTAAGTGGGGAGAAGCCTTAACTTTACTCATATTGTGTGAGTTACTATTCAGGGATGAGAGAAATGAGGCTGTAAGAACTACTTCTGTGAAATCAGCAGCTTACTGCTCCATAGTGGTCAAACATCAAATAGATAATTATGAATAATTTAAAAGTAGTACAGAATGAAGCTGAAAATAAGATTGTCTGTTATAGGAAAATTTACTGTTATTGTGGTACTGCCAACTATTGCTGATTGTAAGTATATATTCCAAAATTTGTACTGTATTAAAATAAGTTTATTTTCAGGCAACTGATAGCTTGATTTAAATGTCAGAACTCATAGATTTGTATGATGTTTAAAAAAAGTTGTTTACAGATACAGTTTTTTGTATGTTGTAGTTGAGAAATTTTCTGTTGAATGTTGAATTGTGAAGGTTGTTTTTCTTTGCAATTAGACATTCTACTTGGAATTATTTTCCCTGTGTCTCTATTAAAATTCCTTAAGCTGCTTCTGAAAAGAAGAATGAATGGAGTATTTTTTTATTGTATGGCTGCTCATGTTCCTTTAAGTTGAATTGACTATTAAGGTGAGGGAAGGTTTTTTACTTGGATTTTTTAACCTCTGCTGCTATTGGATTTTTCTGTAGGATCTTTGGTTTGCAAGAGAAAGCCGTGTTTTTTTCTGATTACAACATAACTGTGCTGTTTTGCCAATACTTGTCTTTCTCAATGAACTGAATTACGTTTAATACTGAAACCTGAATGTATTCATGACTGACACAAACTTCAGAATCCAGTCTAAAACTACTGAATGATGTGAGAATGTGTTACCCAAATCTTTAATAATGGTTGGGCAACTGACTCTAACTTACAGAGAGAGGGTTGTTTCTCATTTACTGTGATACCTAGTAAACAGAAGCTATTGTCATTTCAGCTCAGTTCTTCCTTTTCCTTCTGGCTTAATTCTGATCCCAGTGTCTAATAGGAGCAAGCTTTGAACCAGTCATTCAGTCACCCCCTATTCTCAGTCCATTTTTATTGTTAGTAGAAAGTAGTAGAAATTAGGCAGTGTTAGCTCTGCAGACTAAGAAATTCCTCTTAAAATGCAAAGGGCAAGAATTCTGTTATTGAAATATGTCTAGCCTGATGTTTAGCTATTGTATTTGAAAATGTGCATAATGAAAATTATGCATCATTTGCAGAATTTGACATGGAGACATTATTCTAAACATTTCAGTGTTTTCTTAATAGAAATCAAAAGATCTAGCTATGAAGCAATGTAAATAATGTGTTTAACTTCTATCTATTCTTTCTTTTCTCAGGAGTCTTTGGTTTATGCAAACAGAAGCCTTGAAGCAGTTCCAGGTGAAAAGGTTCTGCGAGACAATAAGGAGAAACGTGATCAGCAGAATCGTCTGAAAGAAATAGATCATCAGCTGGTATCCCTAGAGAGAAATCTTGTAAGTTTCTTATTTTTGTTGTATTTTTCTTCCCTCACTCTGGAAACTTTGGAGTTTATCATTCCATGTGTCTTAACAATAAAGTCAAGTTTTGTAACCTTATGTAAATTTCTGGAGGAATTCCCAAAGAAATATGCAAGCAAAAGTCTCAAAAACTTTTTAATAATCTGGGAATTTCTTTTTAGTTGTAATGCTTACTTTTAATAGAGGGTCTTTCAAATTGAAAGACATTGTTCTCCTCACTTACTCCCCAGAGGGGCATAGCATAAACAATAATATATAAATACATCCTAAAAGGATTTTTTAATGGCTCATATACTTGTGTTCTTTGAAGGACCAGGTCTGATGGGAATGTTGTATACACTAAGTTATTGTGGTAATATTTCTTTATTATCACTACATTGAAGGAAAAATAGCATTTTTTTATGGCTGTGCATTGTAGAAATTTGTTTCTTGTGTGTAGCTGATTTTAGAGCTTTTCGTGGAGTCATAAAAATGTGAATATATAAGTTTGTTGTGACAGACCAAAAATCCATGTAGCCTACCTTTGGCTTTTGGAGGTCTTTGTTCAGCAGTAGGCTTACTCTCTGCAATAATCAGAGTTAGGAAAAATGCTGTTCCTGTTATCTTTTATTGCCCTCAAAAAAGGATCCCCAGAGCAGATCAAAAGCTTTGTGATTCAGGTGGCAGCATAACCACAGTGGTATAATCTCAATTATTTATAGCACTATTGCTATAGTTGCAAAAGCTTCTACATTAGCAAAGTTTATTCTGGCAGTGCTGGAGTATATATGGAGCATGGGAACAAAGACTTCAGACAAGGAAACAGTGGTTGTTTTAGAGGCTGTTCATTTGTGTGTGTGACTACAGTAAGGCAGCATATTTAATTCGTATTGTTCACAATACCAAAACAATAATAGAACTTCATTTTAATACACGATTATATTAAACGGTTAAAAGAGAGAGACAAATAAAGATGGGAATTTTGTGAACTTCAGTATAATGAGTAGGTTAATGGGTAAACAGATAAAGTAAGTCTGCATATTGTCATGTTTTCCTACTCATTAACCTTTATATCACTTTTTGTTGCTACTGACCTTGTTCATGAGGCAAGCACAATCTGAGGAAGTGCGTCTGGGAATTGTATGATAGTCTGCAGCAGGCCTGGGAAATGCAGTGGGCTGCTGACTCATTGAAATGTTTTGTATATAAATGGGTGAGTTCCAAATCTTGGTTGGGTTAGAGCAGTTTTGTTTGGTATCACATTACACGCAGACTCTTGCAACATACCACACATTTTTCCTTGACTAGGTTGTGTGTATTTAAAGCTCTAAACTGCTAGACTGTAATGCAAATTTACGGTGTTTATAAATAGAGAATGTCACCTGTACCAATGTGTAGCATTGCTGCCTGCTAGGCAGCACCTGGTAAGGCTTCTTCAGGGGGACATTTTCTTATCATGCATTTTCTTATCAGTTGCTGCTCTGTAGCAAGTCTGAGATCATGGCACGTGGATGTGAAATACATGTGTATTATGTCCTTTGTGAGATACTTTGTCACTGAAAGTAAAGAAGTGTTCATGTCTAAATGAAAGTAGATTTTTCATTCTAATGGTGCTATAACAGTAAAATCTATAGAAAATACATAGAATTTTTTTTTTGTGTGAAAACAGCCTTAGAAAAGACTGCTTTTTTTTTCTTTTTAATGCTACACACATACTTGAAAAATTTTTTTCTTAAATCAGATAACTTATATGCAGTTTTGATTGGACCTTGTTTCTATACCAAAGTCATATTTTGGCAAAACTGGTCTCTGCTAGGACACTGCATGATGAAAAACTAAACTGAATGCTTGGATTGAGGAAGGGATGGCATGTTTCCAGAATAAGTTAATGATTTCTGGAAATACTGGTTTTTATTCAATAGGTGGCACTCTTCACTGCATGTCAGAAGAGGAATGCCTAGGCATCGTTCTAGGACATATTTTGACTGGTAATAAAGTTGTCATTTCTGCTTTATAAAATGCAGGTTGTGAGAGATTGCCTCTCACCTGTGGCAAGAGTCCAGGTGTGCAGCTTTCAACGTTGTTATTGTTCTAGCTTTCTTTAAAATTGTTTATTTAAAATCCATGTTTTTAAAATTCATGTTGTATTTCAATTTCTCCTTTACTCTTTCTTAAACCACTGTAGTTTGCTGTGTAAAATTACAAATAAATTCTGTTTTCTGAGTAGAGGAGGTAATTTGCCAGCTGTTAGGAATGTTATTTCTGAATGGATGGTTATACTGTGTCAAATATAGTATTTTACAATTTAATGTCTGAGAGAACTTATGTTCAAATGTATTTTAAAAAGTCCTTTGGACAAAATATATTTTGTTTCTGTTTTTCCTTCCTAGGTGGAAATTATGGATAGTTTAAGCAGAATTTATCTCTCTGTGTTAGGGAATTACTTGCAGTAGGTGTAAAGGTAACTCTGTTAGCTTTTTGTGGTGTGTGTGGTAGAATGCTGTATTTCCTCACTACTGCACAATGGATTATTCAAATTTATTTGTATAATAGTAATATAATAGTAATGACCTTCTCTTCAAGGGGGATGAATACATTAACCATATTTCTGGAGGAGGCTATTTAGTGGGTGCTGGCTTCTGAAATTATAACGTTTATGGATTCCTCCCCTACAGTTTACCTCATATATGCTGTAAGACTTCAGGATCTCAGCTAAGTCTTGGAGTGAACTCACAAAAAAATTGGAAGATAAAACTTCAACCTACTTTACATTTGATGTAAACCCATACAATCTGCTAAATATTATGCTTGAATTAATAAAACTAAGGGCTTTGGAATCTGAGTTCCTCCTTTACTTTGAAAAAAATTGTCCCGAGTGAATTAATATACCAAAGAATGTATTGTATGCATTGTTGAAATGCATTGTGAAATTTCAATCCAGCTGAAATGTATCTGTACCATGGTTTCTGGGCTCTTGCTGAATTTCTTTTAGGTTTTAGTTTGACCTTAGTTCACTTGTTCTTCATTTCAAACCATGTCTGACTCTCTCCGCATTCTTTCATCTTTCAGTTTCCTGGAAACCACTGAGCTTATCTTTGTTTTGTGAATTGCATTGTTAACTGCTGCTTCAAAAAAAAACTCAGTTCAGCTGCCAAATGCGTGTTGCTGAGCATTAATGAAAAGAATTTTATATAGAAAGAATAATAAATGTTGTTATTTTTCAATTGTGGCTTCGTCTAGTTGGCCATTTGTGGTAATCCAGTGGCATGCTTGATGATGTGTTGAATTTCTTCATGGCAGACAGTAGGTTTAAATGCACATCAAAGCAAGTTATTAAGTAAGATAGCTTCACCTTTGCTGGCTATACGTGTGTTGATTTCTAATGTGTTACACTGGAAGCTGATTAATTCCTGCCAAAAATCTACCCACACATCTCTTTTGGGGTTTTGGTTAAATATATAAAATAAAAAATATTTCAAGTGCATATTGAATATATATGCATGTAATAGTGTGTATACCCACATGTAAGTATAAATGGTGCTACCTGTCATAATGAGGGAGATACTGATACCTACTTGATAAAATGGTGCTCTTTCTTGTAGTAAGTGCTTTTAGAACAGAATCTAAATGTAGTTTGCCTAGTCTTAAATTTAAATTTATCAGATACTTGTACATCTACAGGAAGTATTTTTTTCACAAGTTCATGCAATCTAGCAGCCAAATGCATTGTATGATTGTTAGTTATTTAGGGTGGGTTTTTTTAGATTTCAAATAGTATTAGTGAAATAGACATTCTGTTATTGGAATAACTGAAATTTGCAGAAAGGTGAACAATTGGTGAGGATGATGAACAAAAATAATAAATGTGAAAATGCTGTCAAGAGCTTTGATTACAGGAGCTTATTCCAAAAGGCATAATTCTTATCTTTTGCTGCAAAATAATGTATATCTGTGGGTGAACCTCAGGATAAAATTAATTATTGTTTGGTCCTGGAGAAAGTCTCACATCACTTACATCATTTACTCTGCATCAAGGTCATGAGGGGATTTTTTGTTACATGTATTTTTTTTCCAGTTTTTTTTCCCATAATACTGATTGAATTCAGTGTACCTGATCTTGAGTTGGTACTAGGCAACTTCCAGAAAATAAGAATAATTTATTCCTGACCTCTGCCGTAGTTCCTTTCTTCCCTTTTAAAGGGAAGAAAAGAATCGTATGAAGTCCTACCATATATTTGGAAAGTAATTTGTCAACTAGACGATGGTGTAATATCTTATTGTATCACATTGCCTCCAGAAATGAGCAGCTAATACTTTTGAACACAGAAACACAGCCATAGTTTTAATGACTCTGTGCTTTGGTAGTCCTTGGTTCTTCCGATATGCTTTGCAGTAGGAGATAAGTAGCAAACATCTCTATTTTAATTTATATGGTATCATGTGGTGTCTGTTTTCTAAATAAGACTGTGTTTGTCAATAAAAGTAGAAATTGTTTAATAAAACAGTTTCATAACACATTTCATTGCACCAAATAAACAGAAAATAGTTATCTAAATAGAGACATGCCACTTTCTACATTATTTCTTCAAAAATTATCTACCAGGTGCTAAAGTTGCTTGCCAAGCTGTTGTCGAACTTCAAACAGGTCTTGTTTATTCAAGTTTTGCAAGAATTCATTCTCATTATGTGATTGTAGAGAGATGTTTCAGAATGAAATGTGGTAGCATTTCCACCTGAGAAATATCAGTATGAAAATCTTATTTTCTTAATTTTACAGCTACTACACACATGAAGAGAGCAATAAGATTAATAGTAGATTAACAAAATGTAAATATTTCACTCAGAATTTAAATAAATGTACTATGTATTAATTGTTTTTCACAGTACTGTGGATAAGAATGAATTGGCTGCCAGAAGTATTTATAAAAATTATTTGAAAATTCCATTTGGCATTAAGACTCAATGGGATTAAATAATTTTTTAATAAATGTTAAATTTTAAAAAACTAAATTTTATTAAAATATTGATCAGTTAAAGTCTTAACGATGCTTCTAGTTTATATGGAAAATTATTAAGATAATATTTACATAAATGCCCATTAAATGTAACTGCATCCATGTGACGGTGATAAGTAATATTGCCAGTTGCATCATAAGTATTAGTTATGTGTTATTGCAGATGAGAAATCATTGATGGAATTTGGTACCTGCCAATGGGACCTGTTTTAAACATAATGGGTTTCTAGTTAAGAATTATCAAATTTTCTGTCAATTCAATGTACTGATCCGCCTTCTCCCAAAATGTAATTTCCAGTTAAGATGACACCTCTGGTGGTTTACAACTCTGCTGTATTGTGGTGTTTGCCACCTTAGTAACATCTTTAACTACCCAACCATCTCTAATTTCAGGTGCTACTTGTAGTCGTTGTTTGATCTCC
Organism: Climacteris rufus; assembly: GCA_013398175.1. Classification (NCBI taxonomy): domain Eukaryota; kingdom Metazoa; phylum Chordata; class Aves; order Passeriformes; family Climacteridae; genus Climacteris; species Climacteris rufus. The sequence continues at coordinate 117,488 of VZRZ01002579.1, forward strand.
TTCCATTTTGTGTGTCTAACATGACTTAAATTTAACTGCAACTGCACTGCTTTCTTAATTTTGTTTATTTATAAATGGCATTCAACACCATCTAACAGATGATTACTGGAAATGTGCTTTTTCTTAGACGATGAAAGAGTCCATGAAAACTGACTTGCTTCTGTCTATTCTGTTATTTGTTCAGTATGTCTTTGGCACACTGCTGTTCTCTCTGACATCAGCAAATATAAGTGTTCTTGTATTTGGCTATGACTTTTTTTTTTACTATGCCATCCATTTATCTGCCTCCTGACCTCTCTCATCATGTCCAATCTGGGTTCCATATATCCAGTTTTAAGGCTCTTTTTAATTCCTTCGTAACTCCCCTTTCAACCTGTCATTTTTAGTTCATGGTTGAGATACATGGCTTCAAAGCAGGATGGTGCCCTTCATCCAATTGCATATTGCTCTGCTCATGTCTAAAGCCTTCTGGTTTAAGACGGTCAAGCATATTGATCAGTGGAGTTCCAGTGTTTTCCAGGTACATGACTGTCTGTGTACATGTACCTTTGTGTGGATATACTTACAACTTTATTTGGGATTTTCATTTTTCCTTTCTCTTCCCTGTTTGTACAATATGTAGCATCACATTTCAGTCCAATAACTGTGGTTTCTAGCTGCAGTAATATTAAAGTAATGCTTAATGATGCTCTGGTTAGTAGGTGTTGACAGCATAAAATTTTCATAATTGAAGTGTGCATGTCCCTCTGAGGCAAGAAGAAGGTGTTTACTTGTTGTTACACATCTCTGCTGGCAAATGCAGGACTTCCTTGTTCCTTGCTGCAAGTTAGCACTGTTCTTTAATTTCTGTAGGAAATGAGCATTTTTTGTTGGCCTGCTTGCACTCTGTGCTCTAAGAGAAATAGTCAGGAAAAAGCCTCTGTTTCTCTGCAAATGTTGTTGGGGCTGTTTTTCCTTCACCCTAGGATGTCGTATTCAAAATAAGAAATGTAGAACAACAGGGCTGCTGTGGAGAAAACCTCCTGCAACATGTACTTAGGTGTAATTTATCCTTTGTGGGTGAGTATTAGCATTTTGATCTTTTGGTAAGTAGCATAAAAGTGCATCTCTCCATCTTGTGGTTGGTGGCTGTGTGATTTTGAGTCTCTGATAAATGTCAGCATAGAAAATTTTGGCTGTAAATTCATCTTACACCTGTGTGTGTCTGTATGTCTGCATGTGCAAACTGTGTACTGGAGATTGAATTTTTTTTGAGACACTTTCTAGGCCAGGATGCAATACAGCATCTGTAAAAGTGAAAGATGTAAAGCACAGATGCTAAAGGTAGCAGATGCACAGGGTGGAGATAATCCTGTAACCTAAATCAAACTATTTGATGGCTACATGAGGTTCCTAGGCCAAAACCCTCTTAAATGTCCTAGCAAGATGTGACTTTTGTAATAAATATTTGTAATATTGCTGTTAGCATCTATTTCAGTTTAAACTGTATAATAGTTTGTGTTTTCACCTATGAAAGGCAGTAGTGGTAAACAAAAAGTTATTTTCAGCATGATTCTTAAGAATATAAAAATCCCATTGAATTTATAACTAAGATGGATACTACAATTAATATTTTAAAGCAAACTGATAGCACACTGTGATAAATCTGATAATTAGAGTTTTATGACAAAACTTAGTTGAAAGCTTGAAGTATTTCTGATGGAATTTTGGCTTCTGGAAACAGTTTCCTGAGGTGACAACAGCAGTATTTCTAGCATGAATGCAGTAATTTTATTTTCAGAAACAGTGTAATCCTGTTTACAGGGTCAAACAAAGTTGGTTGGAGAAAAGCTTTGGAAGTTTTTTCTTGTTGATCTAAATAGTCATATTTTTTAGTTATGCTACACAGTGCAGGCCAATATCAAAAAATTCCTAGGAGGCTGGGATGTCCTTTTACCAGAAAATCTTCACTTAAAATATTCCCTCTCATTAGGAATCTGAAGAGCTAAGGGCATATAAACTTTTGATGGAAAAAATACTTAGATACCCAACATTCTGCTGTTGAGTATTTGTACTGGTTGCCAGTTTGGCAGAGTTGGGCACCTCGTGGCCTGTCTCATGCCTAAGTCTGTTTTTTGATTTTGGACTGAGCATTCCTTTGTCTATGGTCTCTGTTTGCTACACATGCTCAGAGCATGCCAATACACCCAAGCAGCCATAGGTACAAAGCATGTTACCAGGCATGATCAAGATTATGCCTATTTTCTTTCAGAAACACAACCTGTCTTAGAGTACTCCTTCACTTTATTCAACCTCAACAATTTTATCGCAGTAGCATTATCTCCATTTTGCTTCAGGCAGGAGGGTGACCTAACTCTGCATAATTCTTTTTCTAAAATTTAGAGGAGGAAGGACATAATCTTTTCAGTGGTGAAATTAAGATATTCATCCCGGAACAAAGTATTCAGGGGAAAACCAGGGTAAATTAGAAGGACAATATTTCTCTAGCCTGGTGATGGGTGGAATGCTGAGCACTGGTTTTACCTCTCATGCAAAATGCATGAGCAGATTGTTATGTGGGGACTAGGAACTTCCTTTTTCTGATGACATTTTCATCATTGATCTAGATTAATGGTTTCTAACACCATGAATTTTTGTTTCCTCCCAGTGCTTTCTTTCAGGGCAGCAGTGAAAAGAGTGTTTATTCAGACTCAACTATGTCCTTGCCATTAAAGTCTTCCCTCATAAAAAGGGGAGAGACACAGAAATCACTTTCTGGGCTTGTACTTTTTGTACCAATGCAGGGCAAGTGTAATTGTCATCACAGAAACTGATTATGTTTGTGTAAGAAACACAGCCACATACTTTGTGATAAACTCTAATCTGTAACACAGTTCTCAAACTCTTAAAGAAGGAGGGTTGTAATGATCTTTGGGTCATTTTTCTGTTGTCTGGTTTGGTTTTGGAATTGATTTCTCCTTAGAGCAGGGTGTTAAGGAACACCAAGGGCACAGGTTTTATGCCCCTACGAGCCATTCACTTAAGAGTTGAACTCGATGATCCTTGTGGGTCCCTTCCAACTCAGAATATTCTGTGTCATTCACCTCATTATTCCTTCATTTTGGCACTGTTCTGCTTGCAAATATAGAGAAATATACTTTGGTACATAATACTGCATGATAATGACCATTTTTTTATAGTTCTGGACTACTTATTTATAGAGATATGCTTACATATTGTGTGTTACCTTTAATTTCAACTATTCAGGTAGTACCAAAAAAAGAAGTCTATCATAAGAAGTTGACATGGGAAGACAGAAGATACTGAGTGGACTTTGTAAGAAATGCTTCTTAATATGACCCATTTTTATTTTTCTTTTCTGACAATTATGTTTAGGAATGAATAGATGTATTTGAATTCCTTCCATAGAAGAAGTCTCACACTTATTATTCCTTCAAGAGTGCTTGCACTGTATCTTCCTAGGCTCTTTATTTTCCTCTTCATTATAATTCAAAGAGTAAACAAATAGTGCAGTAATGTATTCTTCCCAAATGCAAAACCCTGTCAAACTTAAACACACCTCCATACTAATAATCTCCCTTTGTATATGCTTTGTCACTGCCCTTTTTTAGAACACTTCCCTATTCCTTATGTGGTTGTATTAATTTTCTGACATGCAGGGAACCCCCCATCCCTTTCTGGTGGGATCTAGTAGTTAATTTCATATAGTCTTTTTCTGCCTGGATTATTGATGGTTGTTGTTTAAAAGGTATATGTTTTTCTTTTATTGCATTTATCTTTTCTAGGGCCTCAATGCAAAGTAGTGTAATTATACTGTAGGGTGTGTGTGTATGTGTTAGTATTGAAGACTAAACAATATTTGTTGCTATGAAGAGTATTTAACTCTGAATGTTCTGAGTGGTTTCACTTGCTGGGATGTTCATGGAAAAGAAGATTAAAACTGAATAACTGTTTTTTATGATCATGTGGTTGAAGCAGATCTTTTGTCTTCCTAGCTGCTTTTCTTTCTGTAAATAAAAGCCTTCCTTCAAAGAAATATCAAGGAAGAGTGGTGTCTCTCAGCAGGGAGTCTTCATCCTGCAGGAGACAAACATTTTGTGCTTGTCCTTTGCTATTGGCTTAAATGTAATAGAAGCTTATTTAGAGTGTGCTGGAAGCTTCTGGTTTGTGAGGAGCAGTCTACAGAGCCTTTTTTTGTTGAAGCCATATATATTACTTTCTCAGTGTAATTGCATATAAATAGAACACACTTTTGGAATATTTGCGTTTATCATATATTTAACAGGTATACCTGTGTAATTGGGAAAGTAATTAGAGTTGTTTATTATTAGAATTGTCACTCATCTGCAGTATCTTTTACTTGTTTTTCGTGTAAGATAGTTAATTGAGGAGATAGAGTCCATTATAAGTACCAACAAGTGCTTGCATTGCTGGTATTTATAAAGGCAAAGCAGTAATGATGGAAGTGACTTCAAAGTGATAGCAATAATCAACTAAGAATTTTTAGTTTAATAAAACAGCAAAAGAGCAGTAAGCTTTTTGGTATTGTATGCAAAGGAAGGCATTGTGACCTATATTTGTAAGAGAAATTTCAAGTACAGTGTGATGATGGTCCTTCTCAGAAAGGCATGTCTTTAACTTGAACTTATATAACAATAATAATAAACTTAAATTATGTGAATTCAAGAAATTACAGAAATATGTACTGTATAGAATGTAGAGAGTATGGACTGATTTGTGGAGAAATATTAGAAACAGTCATTATGCATACATTTATCAGACTCTTTATGAATGACACACTTAGACTGTAACCTGTAACGAGTATAGATATGAAGTGTGGAGATAAATAAGGGGTACATAATGAATTCATGCCAACAGTCATTATGCAAACAAATGCCTTTCCAGTTCTGAATGGTATGAAAACTGTTTGAAATTATTATATGAGTAACTTTGATAAGGGTTTCAATCTATGTCTCATTACCAAGTGACTTCCAGTCACTATCTGGTTTTCTCAAGGTGAAACTGTTTCTTCCTTTTGAATTGATCCACCTATCAAACAATTTCTGATTGGAGGAGAAGGGAGAATTTTTGCCATGTGAACGAATCCTTTAGTACAAGTTCTGATACAGAAATGGCCTTTTAACTTTTCTTTGTGTTCTTTATTTTTCAATTATCTCTACTTCCTTGTCTGACAATTTGCTTTTTAAACTTTTATAATATGATGGTTTTAGTTCTTTTATGAAGCTTTGGTACTGAAGCTGGGAGTTTCAGGTGCAATATAGGAAAGCTAAAAAAGTAAAGCATAGTATTGGAAACTGAATTGCTCGTGTTAGCAGGAAAATCAGCTGCAAAATTAGATTCCTTACATTTATGACGTTTTAGATTCCTTACATTAATTATGTGTTTTTATTTTCATAAAAATGAATAAATATAATTTAGATTAAATTTGTTTTATTGTTGCATACTAGAGGAATTGCTTTTTTTTTTTTTTTCCTAAATGCAAGTGTTGCTTAATAAGAGGATGATCTTAGTAGGAAAAGTAATATCTGTATCTTGCTTGTTTTAATTCCAGGGGTTCATAACAGCATTTAGCTATAGAGTAAAGTGAGTGGACAAATCTTTTAATTAACCTCCGTCATTATGCATCATGCCCTCTTCATTAAATAGATGTAACAGGGAGAAAAGCCAGTTGTTTCTAATAATTTTCTAGTGCTTTTGTGGTTTGTATACTTCAGTGTTCTGAAGGTCGGATAGAACTACCAGACCATAAAATCCAGCCAGTGAGAGATCTGGAGCTAAGAGAGCTCAAGGATTTATTAAGTGATGTGAAACTCTATTGTTTTGTGCATGTGTTACATAATTGCTGTCAGTGCAAGGCTGTTAAAATTCCCTGCTAGTAATAACACGAATACCATTTTATAGCTTCAAGAGGAGATAAAAGAAGTTTCTTAGTCAGCACTTCAACAATATCACAGCACATGTCAGTTTTATTATTCTGGGGCCTTCAGTTTTGGCAGATGCTCTCCATTCTGGCGGTGGTGTGGTAATTACCATATAAATTAAGCAGTGAAATAAGCTGAGTGCAGCCTTATCCCTGCTGCCTGTAACCAGGTTGCAAGTATCACAGTGTGAAACAGGCATAATTCAGGCTGATTATATTTAGAAGGCCACATTTTGAAATCCTGGACCTTTATCTCTATTCGAGTCAATTTTAAAAGTAAATTGAAGCCGTTTAGTTGCTGTGCAAACAGAAGGATCATTCTTTCTCCACAAGGTACTCTCCCTAATAGCATTCCAGGAATTAGTTCAATCCATCCTGGTTTGATTCATAGCCACTAATTATATTTCAGCATGCATTCTAATGCTTCAAATTATATGTGGCCCTACTTTAATGAGTTGTAACTAGTCCTTTAATGGGGAGCTTTGCACTTTTCTTTTATATCTAACAGGCTTTACTTTGGATTTTATGGGATTAAGCTACTATGGAAAATCTAGGAAAGTAAGCTGAAAGTAGAGGTTTTGTTTTATCTTGCTTTGTGTTTTTTTTTTCCTAATACAATTAATTGTGCTCATTTGGGAAGCCTTGGAAATTGTTAAATCAAGAGTCCAAATGCAAATTTCTTAGGTGATGGTGGTAAACCAGATATTTTTCTCCGTGTGATAAGTAACCGCATGTGTCAAGAGTGGCCAAAGAAAATAAAAATGATGTGGGCGACTGATGCTTGTTAAAATCAGAAAAATTGTGTTGGAAAATAAAAGCCTCAAAAGAAAAATAGTCTATTACATACTTTTTTTTCTTTCTGGTGTTGTATTACAGAAGTCAAAGCATTTTAGAGAACTGGATATGTTATGAATGGTGTAGTGGACACAAAATAATGTGACCAGGGTTTCAGTGGGCAAGTGGCAAAGCTGATGATGTAACTGCAATCTTTTGATTTAAATTCATCGTTTAAAGTTAGTGTCATGGAAAGAACAAGAGCAGAAACGTGTGCCATCAGTGTTTGGCTACAGTTAATCTTTTGCTTAACAAGACTGTTTTCTCTATAGTTAAAATGTGAATCCACAAAACTGCTGCATTAGAGATAACTTCTCGTCTTTTTGTAAGATGGAAAGTAAAATATGCTTACTTTTCACCCGAGAGATTATGTGCAAGATATTTAAGTTATGAAATTTATAAGAATTATATTTGTATTAAAAAGATATTAAAATTCCTATCTTCACAATTTAGAAGTACTTTTGGAACAAAAACTGTTTCCCCTGTTTTGTTGATTTTCTTCAAGTAGAGCAGATGGGTTTCGTTTTACGTTCTTGACATGAAACCAGCAATATAAACAGTAAAACAATGAAGCAGAAATGAAATAATAGGAATTTTAGTCTTTAAATATCAGAATTGTATTTGACTATTGTAGAAGTAAACACTAGTGTCAGAACCAATTCCAGCTCAGCTAATTTTATTATTCCCACTTAGACTCATCTTTGGTGTAAGGTATTTCTTTTTTTGCTCTGGTATGTTGTTTGGTTGGGATCCTTTTCCTCTTTTCCTCTCTCCTTCATTAAACATTGCTCAATAGTTGATTGATTTATTTTTGTAACTGACAATTTAGGTAGTTTCATGCAGCACTTCAGTGGCCTTTAGAAAGAAAGGTGCTACATGAAAAGAAGCTTTTATTTGAATGGCTTTATTTTGAATTACTAAATATTTGTACTATTAAATACGGGGGTAATCTCTCTATGAGTGTATTGAATACATTTTGATATAAAGAAGGAGGAGAGACACCTCCAATCTACCAGATGGATGGTACATGACATTAAATGACTTTTTCTTTTCTTTGGAATCCTATTTTTTTCTCACTTTTGTAAGTCTTTCCTGGAAATAGTATTAGGTAAACCATTTAATATTTTCTATATGTGTATATAATTACCTTCACTAGGGCTCTTTTGTTGTTTGCATTTTCTTAAGAGATTAAATCAATTAAGACCTGACAATCCCACAGAAACTTTTAAGAAGTCACAGAGCAGTATGACTGGCCACAGAGATTTGTCTATGCAGTGTAATTTTAAAATTGAATGCTGGTTACTACTTGGTTTTGATACTCTGACTTTTCAGTAAATGCTTAGTTTAGCAGCCATGCTTGGAATGCCTGGCTTGGTAAAACCTTCATGAGAGTATTTTCTGTGCTTTACAGAAATGGTCTGAGAACACAGGCAACGGTGCATAAAAAAAAAAATTGGTGCTGAGAATATGGGAAGACCTTGGTTAATCAGTAGAGGTGTGTTACAATTAAAGTTTGATCAACTGTTGAGCTTGCTTTATAAGCAAATGCATACAACAAAACAACTCCAAGCTACTAATTATATTATACTACTTGACTTATTATCTGGATTTTTGCCAGGTAGAAAATGATTAGGCCAAATCTTACTTGTACTTTCACAGTTGACCTCCCTGTAATCCCATAGAGGAGGAAAAAAACCCAAAAAACAGACCCAAAGCTCGATCCAAACGCATGGGAAATACTATTTTATAGGGAAAAAAATGTATATAAGTATTTTCAGACCTAACATTGCTTGTGGAAAAATTGAATTCCACTTCCATCCTTCACTCTTAAAGTTATTCATTCGCAACTTTGCTAGTCATTCCGTTGCAAAAGTACTTTTAAATAAAAGTAAAATACTTATTTGATGTATGTGTCTAAGATATTGGTACAATATATTATGGTAACTCAACATAGTGGATTATGTATTTGGAAAAGGCTCTTGACTCTTTAGCTTTTCTTTCCCTTACTGCCTTTCAGGCTTTAGTTTCTGTTCTGTTTATTATTACTCGTAGTGCTTTTCTTGAGTTTCATAGTGCATGAGTGGACTAACCATATTAAGCAGGGCTATGTAGATTTCAGCTGTTCCTCTTATGTTTAGTTAGTTCTGAATGTGGAGTAATATTGTTTATCTTTATGAATTCCATTGATCAGGCAAATAACAGAAAGCAAAATGCACTGTGAGGACAACAGATTTTAATGTACATTTTTAATCCTGATTTATAATTTTCTCTCATTTTGTTTCTGAAACACAGCATGCAGCAAACACTTTCTAATTCAATTTGTTCTTGATCTTCTCAATTTAAAACCATTTTTGTGGTTTACCTCACAATTATGTATTTGAAACTATAAACTGCCAGGTGATGTGAAAATTTGCTAACTATATAAACGTTAAGTTAAGTTAAATTAAGTAGTGTTGATATGCTGCTTCAGTACAGGATACCAGAATCTCATGCAGAAATACAGGTAATTACTTATATTCTGTGAAAGCTAGAGAGAACAGTCAAGTTGTGTTAATTAATCTCTGTCTATCATTAGGCCTTACAAGGTCATTTTTTTCACTAAAAGAGAAAAATTATTGCCTTAATAAATCCTACACTATTCAATGTGTCTAAATATGATGTAGACAAAAGGAAACAAAGTATACAAAGTAAAGAATGGGAATAATTTTCAGATCTTTGATACAACAAAACTGCTAATGTCTTTAACAGAAGTTTTTAAAGAATGTGAAAGCTAATAAAGCAATATAGTATAAGAACAATATAATATGCAAAATTGCAAAATCCCATTTTTGAGGGATTTATGGTATAGCAAACTAAATTTTTAATTGGGTGATTTTAACAGTGTCTGGCTTGAACTAGCTAAACATGTCTGTATAGGACAACTCTTAAAGAACTCTCAATCTAATTAATCATTAATATAATTTTGTGAAATGAATGCCCCCTGCAATGAGTTTGTTTTATCTGCATAGCAGACAGTTGACAGCCACAGCTGAAAATTGCAGTTGGTTTCTGCTCTGAAGGCAAGTATTCAATTTTTGTATACTTGCTATTGCAAGAAAATACAAAGAAAAAAAATCTTAAAGGTACACTTGATTTGAAGTGAAATTGCATGAATGTACTTTGAATCATTCTTGCATAGGTGTCTCATGTAAAATGCTTGAAGGCAGTTAACATGTATTTCAACTCGATGGACTAATAAGTATTACTTTGACACCAAAAAATGTCATCTGCAGATGTTAAACAATATTTAAAACAAAAATTAACTCTATTTCTCTTAGTACTGACACAATAATTTTGAAAGCTGGTGTTCTTTCAGTCTTCTGAATTTCTTTTTATTAAGAAAGGGGAACTCTGCCCAAAGTTCTGTGTAGTGCCAGATCCTTCACAGAATGCCTGTGTACAGAAAGCAAAGTGACTTATATAGATTGCTGTACTCTGAAGGTTTTAACTGCAGATCCTGGCAGGTATCAGGTAAGTTCAGAGAGGAAGATTTACAGTATGAGATAATTTGTAAGTACAATATTAATTTTTTTCCCCAGGTGATTAAGATTTTTTTTCCTCCTGAATAATGTGCTAATTCATATTCTATTAAAACACTGCATCTCTTTCAGAGAAGATACATAACAGAGCTTAAATCAGTGTAAGACGGTCACTTTAGAATATCTTGATATTATATAGACAAGTGTACAGTGAAAGAAAGACTACATTCAACTTAAATGAAATCCACTTAGTCCTGCATGTGCATTCACATGCTGTCTGAATGCTGTTTATGCTTGGGCATCAGGTTGCCTAAAACATACTAAAAAAAGCCCTCATGCAGTTTCTTAGTTTGTACTTGAAATGTTTAAGGGGCCTGCTAAAGCCTAAGTCAGTTTAAGGTTCTAAGCTAAATAGTCATAATCTATGCTCATGACTGCCTTTTGTAAAATTGAAAAGTCTGTTACGTTGATTTTTACTAATTTACCTTCTGAAGAACTAGAGAGATGATTTTTCATTTTAAGCAGAATACTGTTATTCTGTATTTTGAGTACAAGGTGAGTACTATAGCTTGGATAAAATAAGAACACTTTCATTCTCAGGCCCATCTAGTTTCAAAGAATGTCATTTATGTGGTAATTTCCTCCAGCATTTATTTCCTGTCTTCAATCTTGAATGAATCAAATGGAATATATTACCTGTGGCATAGATTTTAAAATAGTATCATCTTGACTATATCTTTGCATGGAGGGAGAATAGCCTGATACTCTGCTGCTTGCTAGGCTTTCGTACCACTGTGTAAATTAGTAATTCATAATTACTGCTTCTTTCAAACATTTTGTTTAGGTATGAACATACATGCATAATAGTCTTTACAGATAAACTGGTGAGTTGTTTAATGAGCTATAATATTTATGGGTTTTGGAACAGTTTATCATAAATATTCAAGCTACAGAATCAAGAGCCATATTCTTTATGTTTTTGTAATGTGAAGAAAAAGAGCAGAATACATATTTAAAGAAGAATATTCCAAATGGAATTAATTTTCTTTAAAACATTACTTTTCTTCCTCTTTGTAGATAGTTTGTGTTTGAGCACAGTAGCCTTAACAAATAATTTAATACAATGGGAAACCTTGCTGTAAGTGGAGTTTTGTTAGTGTGAGAAGTACACTAAACAGCAAAGGTGATTAAGTGTTAAGAATTCATATTGGATTTCAAAGTGTCTTATTTCAGATAAATGCTTTAAGTTCTCTTTCATATCATATAGGAAAGATACATAATATTTCTAGATGTAACTGTTTCCTTACTTTTGTTTTCAATTGTTTTCGTTCTCCAGAAGGAACATAATAGTTCTGTTTAAAATATGTGGTCAGTATTTGTGTGTTTAGATGCAACTAAGGTGGTTAAGTTTCGTAGACATTTTAGTTATATACTTGCATTTACTGTGAAGGGGTAGATTGAGCAGCTTTGTCATAATTAGGTACACATATTTTAAGGTTGTTCAAGTACATTAAAAAAGTCTATTTAATACTTTATGGTCTTGTCAATTGGTCTTCACTACTTAAATTTGTGTTGTAAAGGTCTGATTCTGCAGGTCTATGCTTGTAATGTGAATTCAAATAAATATTCATGCTTTAATTTTGTCCTGTGTGTATTAAGGATGAAATGTGTAATTTGTATTACTGGAAATTATGAAAGTGGCAGAAAAGTAACGTAATTAATTATTGTGGCCTCTGACTAGGAGATGTTTTAAAAAATAATTCAACAAAATGTCTAGTCCATTTCAGAGATTTCTTAACATAGTGAAAACACATGCTTCTAGGATAAAAGTGCAATTTCCTGGTAAGTGGAACTTTTTTGCATTTTCTTTATGACAATAACAACTGTGAACTTTGTGCAGTTACACTAAAGGCTGGGCAGAAATATTATGATGGTCCTATCTGTAAAGTTTGACTTTTATGTCATTTTGAATTATTGTTAGATGAGCTTTGCACAGATGCTTGTGTATTGAGATGTGTATGCTTGCTTAGATGCTGTCTTGCTGAGTCAGGCAGTAGAAACCAGGGCTAAGTTTTCAAAACACTGTTGTATCGGTAAACTGCACAGTGCACATAGTGTGCAGTCATTTTCTCATGCAAATTATTCTTTGCATATCTAGTTACTGCTTTTACCATAGTAACGTGGAGATTTGCTTTCACAATAGGAAAGTGCCCATTGTGTATGCATAATAAATTAGATGCATAACTCTAATCATGTGAAAAGAGTTTTTTGCATGACCAGATGAGACATTGCAAGGTAGCTATTATGCCTTGAGATGACTGGTTGTGAAAAGAGCCAGAGAAAACAGGATAGATACTCCTTTTGTCCGTTTTAGTAGTTGTCTCTTATATTTAATCATTTTGTAGAACTAATTTAAAAAAGTTTGTTTCATCTTTTTACTAGTCAGGAAATATGAGCCTGCTAATATGTAAATCATATAGTTGCTTAAGCAATGTGTCATATGCGTGAATTTTGTATAAAGGAATAAAACTTTTTTGCTTTGTTGTAGTGTTTGGCTGGATGTGGTTTCTACCTACACTATTTTAAAGTACTATTGCTGATGTGCTTTAGGACCAACTATTTTCTACTTTTATGGGAAACAGACGGAATGTCTGGAATTCCACTTACAAAAAGAAATCTGTGTCCTGCTGAGTAATAGCAAGACGGTTGTCTTTTTTTCCTAACTGCAGATGTAAAATTCAATACCTAAAGGCATGCAAAGTATTGAAGGTGATTTAATGTTAAGATTTAATATTGTTTCTTAAATTATATAGCTATAAGGAGTATATCTGGCTGCAGGATTAATTTCAAGAGAATTATCTAAATCTTTTGTTGGAGAAATATATTTTTTAAAGGAAAAACTAAAAGTAATAGATTTAAATATTTCAGTTGTTCATAGTATTTGTATTTTTTATTTCATGTGTTTGTTGCTGTTTATAAACATTCATTACATGCATATGTACTACTTATGACTTTACCAAGTTTAGATACACAGGGCAACTAAAATTGCAACACATGGTTGAATGTGTTTTGCTTATGCTGATGACAGCAGAAACTGGAGATGCTCAGAAACTTGAAAGATATAGCTTTATATATTATTAAGAAATTTAGATACATTTTTCTTAAGACAGATATTGGGCACTTATGAAAACAGCAGTGAACTAAAATGTTACTTCACTTCCATCAATAACTGTAATACAGATAAGCAGTGCATGTATAACCTTTTATGAGCTGGACACGTAGCATGATTTTAAGAAGATGATAGTTTGTATTTACCCAGCAAATCCCTTTAATTGATAGCGTTTTGTTATTATTTCCTGGTTTTCAGCCTTCTTTCTGAGGAAAAATATTGTAATAAGATGAAGGTGTTGGAAATAATAAAGGTAAAGAACTTCAAGCCATTACTCAGTTTGAAGTAGATACGCTGTGGTGAAATAGCAATTACCCTGTTTCTTTACTTGTGTTTTCAAAATCATGTGGATTTTGAATAGTATGAACTCTGTGACTGCATCCCCTGGGTTTGAAGATTTTAGCAAATCATTGTGATTTTTATAATGAATTAATTATTAATTTTCTTATTCGGGAAAATACTTGGGTTGGTAGGTGAAGAAATATGACCAATTTCTATGTTACTAACATTAAAAATACTTAATTGAACACCATTTTTATGTTAACAGATACCCAATTTTAAATTTGCAGTCCTACATAAAGAAATCTGAGCACTTGTTTGTGACAAATAGAGGCAAAAAAAGACTGGCAAGTTGAGTTGTTGACTACTCTTCAGAAGTGCACAATATAAATATACAGGTCATAAAGGTATTTTTTTTAATTTAGAAGGAAATAATCAAAAGTAACTTAGAATTAGGATAAGCACAAGAATAGTCACTCATTTTTTCTACCACCCTCTGGTTTTAGAAATCACAGTGGTAATCTATTATGGACATCTAGCAATTGGAAAAATTCTGCTTCTCTAGGAAATACAATTAACAACCCCTTTCTTTCATGTTGGGTGAACTAATTTTTACAAACATCTGGAGTAGAAGTGTGGGAGAACAATATTTAAGTTGTGCCAATTTTATGTCCGAAGTCAAACACTTCATGCCTCTGAAGTAGCAGCAATGAGATATACATACTGTTTCAAAGGGGGAAATACGATTTCTGGAACTGGAGATTTTTTGAAGTAATGAAAGCACAGAGCTCATGCTGAAGTAATTGGAAATTGGTGTCCTAATTAGTTTTTATAAATCTCATTGTATAGATTAAAATACTTGGTTTCTTGACCTGTTTCTTTGTGTAGTTGGTAATGATGATTCTATTGGGACTGACTGAGTCATTCAGAACATGGATACTTGCCTGTTTACCAGTTTGCCTCCTTTTTATAGTTTGATTTATCCTCTTTTGATTGCTTCCATAGATTTTGGAGTTTGGCTTTTTAGACTATTTCAAGGAAGTGAGTTTATTTTACTACTTTATTTCTGCCTTTAAACCATGAGTATATTACCATCTCCGTAAATCATGCTCAATATATTAATGTGCTTTAAGTCCAGAAGGTGGGGTACTTTGTAGGTTTCCTTAAATAAAGAACAAGACTTTTGGAGAGAATGCTCTCATATTTGGGGGAAAAAACCCAAACAATCCACCACATTTTCCCTTGATTAGGTCTCTGTGGCTGAGGACACACTCCTAGTGAACATTTTAGAAGTCATTCTAGATATGAAATGTCCATGAGAATGTTGTGATTGGAAGTCATCCAAGGAACAATGTGCCGTAAAGGAAGCAATAATAAATACTGACTCTGTTTATTAAATATAACTTTACCATGTTAAAGGCATTGTAACACTAGCCAGAGTGACAGGGGATAGAATGCAAATACATGTCTATCCATTTGTGACAGTATTTCTTGTTCTATGTAGAGCACACCAGTAACAAGAGGCTGAAAGCATTCATTTGGAGTAGATAATACTGTTAAGGGAATAACTCAGTATTCATACTGTTTTCTGAAAGTTTGGGGTTTGCTGTTTGTTTTTAGCATGACTTGCCTTTTTTTTTTTTTTTAGTGCAGGTGGTTTCTTGTATGCTTTTTCCCCCTAGGTGATTTCAGGTGGTAACGTAGCAGGGCAGTTGATAAGGTGGTCAGAGCTGTGGCTAATTCATTGGTCTTCATAGAATTGTGCGGCAAATCAACTGTTTAAATGAAGCAGAAAATAGTTTTTTTGGTCTTTTTTCCTTGGTTCTTGTTTCTCAAATTCTAGTTATGTTATATTTTTTAATATTTCCCATATCAACTTGTGTTTGCCTGTTCTGGTATCATATTCTTTTTCTCTTCCTGTCTTTCCCTGTTTTCCCCAGAGATGACCTCTTTTGAATTGTTATCGAACCATTGCAATCACTGCAATCCACTCATCCCTTCGTTTCTTACAATATTTTTCTGTCTTTAGTGCTGTCCCATGCTTTGTGTTTTCTCCTTTGATTCATGTAGCTTCCTTCCTTGATCCCTGTGTGCAATTTTTCATTTGTGTCTCCTGTCTCCAGAAATCAGAAATTTCTGATTTTTAGGCAATGTAGAAACTACTCTTTGTAGAAAAGATAGAGAGGGGAGTATAAGAGTCTCTTTTAAGCTCTTTTTCTCCTTTCATTGAAGAGAAGGAGATAGAATGGGAAATTCTTTTCCCTACTCTCAGTACCTTCTTAGAAGAACTTTTTCTCCTACTAGGGAAACAGTCTGTAAAGCTTTTAAATTCAAGAAGCTTTTAGTTGCCATGAGTAAGACTGGATTCAAAACCAGGTGGTAAAGATGAATAGACAATGTCTCTTAACAGTGCTTTGTTGAATTCTACATCACAATACCTACCCTGATGAGTTTCTTTTCTTCATACTGAAATAAGAATTAAGTAGTGCACAGTGGATCACTGAATAATGCTTTAAGAAATACTAGAAAAAACGGTGAAGTTATTGTTTTGGTATCTTTGTCTGTTTCTTTGTTGTCTAAATTCAAACTGTTTTTAATCCTTCAACCCCTGTTGTTTCTTGCATTATTGCCTTCAATGCACCACACATTGTTATTTCTGCCCAAGTTCCCTTCAATGAGAAAGGGTTGGTCCATTGTCACTTCTAACTTCATATTGTGGGGAAGTGTTGAGAGTGTGAATTACAGAGATAGAATTTTGTATTTGGAGTACCACTATGGTTATAAATATAGCTGTATTTTTTCTTGTTCTCTTCAGTCTTTATTGCCATGAGCATGTAATCGGGTACTGAATTTGGTATTTGTCCTGAATGCTCGCCTCTCTAGAATGTGTGACTTCAGGGGAAGAAAATTCTTCAACTATGACATCAATTAATGGTATTGTGTTGTATAGTAGGCATGAATGGCAGAAATCCAGCCAGTCAGGGGAGGCATGTAACTTCAGGTTCTTTTGTTGTAATATTCAGAGTTGCTTTAAGCTGGATACAAAGCTTTGGTTAGTGTGTAAAATCCCATCACTTTGGAAAATTAAACAAACTTTACCTACTAATTGAAGATGGGAGGGATATGGATGATTTCTTGAGAGTCTGGATTTTACTTAGTAATGGGATTTCCATATAATAGGATGAAAATGGGAAGCATTATTTACATACGTATTTATAAAGTACAGTATAAAATGTGTTCTTGTTCAAGTGTGAAGATGATACCAAATTGGGGGGGGACAGAGAGGGTGATGCGACTCTCAAGTCAGTACACATGAGAGTAGGGCTGCTGTCCAGAGAAACTTCAGCAAGGTGGGGGAATGAGCCAACAGAAACTTTATGAAATTCAGCAAGGGTAAAAGCAAAGTCCTTCACCTGGGAGAGAAGAACTGCCAACAATGGTTTCAGGACCTACAGGCTAGGAAGCACCTCCACTGAAAGGTACCTGGGGTTCCTGGTGGATGGGGTGGTCTAGCTGCATGGGAGCCAGCAGTGTGCCTTGGCAGCAAAGAAAGCCAACACCATCCTGGACAGTATTTACAGGAGCAGAGGCTCCATATGATTACTTAATATTTTGTTGTTTAAAACTATTTATTCAAATTTCCTAAATGTTTTTGTATTTATAAACAATGAAAGCATTGTCTGCTACCATTTTAGTTACTGTCCATTTTACAGATTTTTGCTTCTCTGATTTCACGCACATCTAGGGTTTTTTTTTTTTTTTTTTTTGAGGACAAACTTGTATATGTCTTGCTCCATTTCAGCATATTCACTGGAAGTTGGGAATACTTCACATGAAATTATTGCCTTTCTCTCAGATGTAATTCCTATTACTCTAACTTTCTACATCTTAAATGAAAGGAAAAAGATGTTTTTACATGGTGTTAGTTCATTGTTGTGTACGTTTTGTGTTTGGAAAAGAAAAAGCTTCATGTTTGGATGCTTATCCTGCTCTTAATAAGTAGTTGCTGAGGAATGCTGCAAGGCTCTGATGATGCTTTTCAAAAACAGAAAGGATTGTACAGGCATTTAAAATCTGTAGTGGGTATTCTCCAATTAGAATATGATAATATTCTCCAATAATTCTCCAATTATAATAAACTCTTACCTTATTTAAACTCAAACCAAACTTGCTAGTTGTCCAGCTAGTGAGTGGGCTTTATGAAGATGAAAACATATCTACCAAATAGGAGCCAAGTTAGATGGGAATGGCTTTCCTCGCATTACTGCATTTGTATGTTTATCAATGAGTTTTAAACACAAAGATTTACCCCCTCCTTTCAATTTTTAATACTTAAAAGCCTTACTGGCCTCTATCTTAGTCTTAATACCTGGCACTTTTAAATAACTTTTATGGTCGCTTACCACATTTAACAAAAAACCCAAACCAACTAGTAAATGTAACCCTTCACAGATGGTAGTAGGGTTATAGCACAGTTGTTTTAATAAAGCACAGTAACAGCTTTGTTACAGGAAATGAGGGCAAATATCTCATCCAGTGGAAAGTATGAGAAGAATTTAAAGAGAAGGAATATTTGGGTGTTTTAGGTAGTAAACTTAAAACCTATATACTTAAAATGCTGAGGGATCTCTCTAGCACAATTAAACCCTCCAGTTTTAGATCTAATTCCTGATGAGGCTGGTCATATTATAGAACCCCCATACATATCTGTAGGACAGGAGGAAGGTAGGGCTTTTTTATTCAAAAGGTCACCTTCGTTGTGAAGTAGAAATTAATCAGATCTCTCTTGTACAAATTCTTAGTGGAATCTGATTCTGCTTTTATAACATGCAAGGTTGGTGCCCAGCAAGGTTATGGAGCAGATAATCTCAAGTGTGATCATGCAGCACATACAGGACAATCAAGGAATCAGACCTAGCCTGCAGGGGTTTAGGAAAGGCAGGTTCGCCCTGACCAACCTGATCTCCTTTTATGACCAGGCAAACCCCCTGGTGGATGAGGGAAAGGCTGTGTGTGTAGTCTATCAGATTTCAGTAAAGCTTGTGATAGTCTCCCATGGCATTCTCCTGGAGACATTGGCGGCCCACAGCTTGGACAGGTGCCGTTGTTGCTGGGTTAAGAACTGGCTGAATGGCTAGGCCTAGAGAGTGCTGGTGAATGGTGCTGCATCCAGTTGGTCTTCAGTCACCAGTGGTGCCCCCCCCCAGGGATCAGTGTTGGGCTGAGATCTATTTAATATCTTTATTGATGATCTAGATGAGAGGATTGAGTCTACCATTAGCATATTTGCAGATGACACGAAGTGGGGTTGAAGTGTCGATCTGCTGGAGGGTAGTAGGACTCTGCAGAGGGATCTGGACAGGCTGGATAGATGGGCTGAGACCAACAGCATGAGGTTCAAGAAAACCAAGTGCCAGGTCCTGCACCCAGGTCACAACCACCTCTGCAGTGCTGCAGGCTGGGGCAGTGTGGCTGGGAAGTTGCCCAGTGGAAAAGAATCTGGGGACGTTGGTTGACAGCTGCTGAACATGATCCAGCATGTGCCCGGGTGGCCAAGAAGGCCAACGGCATCCTGGCCTGTATCAGAAATGGTGTGGCCAGCAGGACCAGGGAAATGGTTCTTCCCTTATATTCAGCACTGGTGAGGCCACATCTTCAGTGCTGTGTCCAGTTCTGGAGCCCTCAGTTCAGGAAGGACATTGAGGTGCTGGAGCATGGCTAAGAAAGGGCAGTGAAGAGATGGAGTACTATAATGGGGTATAATCTTTTCCAAGTCAGGCCAAAAATCGGAAGAGAAAAAGCATACCTATCAAAAATTTAGAGGACTCTAATTATTGAATGAACTATTAAAGTCTGAAGGGAAAACAAGATAAAGTCAAAATGAGCAGATCACCACAGACTATCAATAAATGTATGAGCATTTTTTAAGCAGTTAACAAAGCAATCTAGGATTTGGTGGTGTGACAAAATGTTTAGTTACCCAGATATCCTTTGAGAAAGGTATAATAGAGTAAGTTCAACAAGCATTCACTGCTGACTTTTTTTTTCCTTTTAGTAATGTCATAGTGTTTTGATTTTTCTTTTTTTCCAGATGGAAAAAGAAAGCAACTTGCTGAAACGTTTCTATAGATGTAGTTTTAAATAGTGAGAAACCAGCAAAGAATGGCTTAGTGAAAGGCAATTTGATTGATGTGACAGTGAAATGATGGTACTCCAATCTTTAGTAAAGAAAAGAAAATAGAAACAGTGGATGTCAAGAAGCAGACTCTGAGAACTAATAGAACTAAACATCTCAAGGGAATAAGGATTGAAAGGAAAGCTTTTTAAAAACAAACCTTCCACCCTCCCCAACTTTCAAACTAATTTGAAAATTGATAGGTCAGAAGTGAAGGTTGCAAAGTTGGATTGGAAAAGTTGCAAAAGAAGGATTGGAACTCATTTGTTGATTTCAAACATGCTAAGGTGGCATATGAAAAGGGAAAATAATGTTGCACTAGTAAGATAATATGATGAATATAAGAGAAAAATACCAATTTAGGGAGAGAGTTTCATGAAGGTTAAGGCTCATAGGAGCTGAAATGTCAAATAGGAGCAAGATATGTCAAAGAAAGCAACACTGTATGTTAGAAAATCCTTCTGCTAAAAGGAGGAGGAATATGGAGGAGTATGACTGTTTTAAGTCATACTAAGGACAAAGTTTGTCTTTTTTTTTTTTTTTTTACATCACTCTTTGCTAAAAAATTGTATACCAGTGTATACTAACCTCACTGTTTCTAGTATCGGTGAACTAGCATCTCTATCCACAGCAAAAGAAATCCCCCTAAACTTAGATAGATTCTCTGCATAGACTGGGTGTTTTCAAATTATCTGTTTGATGGGCCTCATCAGACTAAAATTAATGCAAGAAGAAATCTCAGAAATATTTGTAGTCAAAATTAAAGGTGTCTTCAAGAGTGGTTCCTAAGAGACTGGGAATGGGAAAATAGTGCCTATTTTTCAAAAACAAAGGATGAAGCAGCAGATTTGTCAAGAAAAATAGGATCAAGGAAGGACTTCTTCCTATGCCAGTGTAGCAGAAGCCATTCAGATAGAAGCAGTAAATTGAAGTTGGATTTAAATCTATTTACACAAGTACATTAGAAACATTAATTGTTCACTGCGGAGAAGTCAGTGAAACATGGCTCTGAAAGAATTTTTCCTTTTCTCAGTTTTATTCTGAGTTTTCGTTTATGGTTTGGAAATTGAAATGAACAGTATGCTTATTAATTTTTGGTAGCATGAAGTTGACAGATATATCAATATCTTAAAAAAATGGGTATTGTATAAAAATGTGGCGCAGGTAGAAAGTGTGAGTAACTCGGAGCCTTTTGCGTTGGTCTCGTTTTCCTAAATGAAACGACTTTGGCCTCATTTAGACTCCGATCTGGAGGCGAGCTGGGCATCAGAACTCCCACAGAATCTAGGCTTAGTTCACGCACAGCGGTTTAATTTATGCAGGGAAGTAAAGAGACCAGAAAGGGTTCTTTTCCACTTATTACCAGCAGGATTTTATTCACTTGAGCACGGTGCAGTAAAGATGAGACAAAATGGAGGTCAGGGGGTGTTACAAGATGGAGGCGAGGGGAGGGCAATCACTGCGGAGGACCACAATGATCGACAGGGGCGCCGGCCAGTGAGTCGGCTGTCTGCACCCGGCATGGGAACCAGTGAGCTGTTCCCCTGGGCGGGGACAGCCCCTGCTGAGCTGGGGCTGCACCACCCCAGCTGCCGCGTTGGGGGGAAGGACTGGCACCGCGCGTTGGAGGGAAAGGACCGGCGGCCCCGGTCTGGCGGGGCCGGACCCGGTCGCAAGCCATGCCCAGAGGCACCTCAACAGAAGTGGTCCAAAAAATAGTTAGGATACAGTTCATCAAGGTGCTTGGTTAGAAATAACAGCACAAATACAAAGGACAATAATTGTTTCGGTGGAAAGTTTCTCAGGTTTATAGCAGATAATGAACTGCCTGAGTCGTTGCAAGAAATGTGGAGCATCATACTGTGATGAATAAAAAAGATCTATTTCTGTTCTGTGCAGGTTTGTTAGGTCTCAGAATCCCATATTCTGTTATGCAAACCTTAGTAAAAGAGCAGTGGACTGTTTGATAAAAGAGCAGAGGAGATCATCATACAATGTCTAGATCACAGACCTAGAAAATAACCACATCAATATGGAAAGACCAGCTGAGTAGAAATGAAAGAGAGAACTCTTGGGAGGATGTGGTAACAGACTTCAAGTATGTACTTGTGCAAAGTGGAATGAAGGAAATTGTTTCCATAGTGAGAGGACAAAAGAGAAACTGTGCTTCATTCGAAGAACAAAAAAATGCCAGAGTAGATATTAAGAAAACAATAAATAGCTAGGGTTTTTAAGTAACCTACATCCACTAGAGGCCTGAAAAGAGATTAGACAAAAGGTAAATTGGAAATGGCACAAGGATAGTTAAATATTTCTAAAGGGCTTGGAATAGGAGACCTTTTGTAGCATCTTTTAGATGATTTTTCATGTTTCTTTTCAAAAAATGTCTACTTTTCTATATAGGCAATAGGAGATGTCATGGAATTTCATAAAAGTTAGAGCTAGGTGAAGTCACAGACAGTAGTAAAAGGAAACTGCAATCCTCAAAAGAATTGATTATTGCAAGACCTGGAGTGGATATGTTGAATCAGGCATTATGAGGAGGGTACAGTGTCCCTAGATTATCAACACCTCCGTACCTGTGAAATGCTGAATACAAACTATACTGGTATATCTGAAGGCAGTCCAACAACAGCCATCCTTGCAGTGCCTGTAAAACATCCTCAGTTAGTAAAGAAGAGAATTGAGATAAGCATTCATTCATGAGAAAAGGGTAGATCAACAGGTACTATGTAGTGTAATTTAATTTTCATTATATATTAACAGTGTATATAATATTGCCAAGTAAATGTTTTCTTTGATGTATTTGATCTTTTATTCCATTTTCAATTCTGTTAATTTGAAAGCTTTAAGTATGAATTTGATTCTTTGAGCAGTCATGAAGCCTCAAAAGTTAAAAATGCTTTGCAACTTGGGTTGTGCAGTATTAACTTCACCTGAGACCTGGATTTGTTTTTGTAATGTGAATATCTTATCGTCATATAGTGAATTACTTAGGAAAATATGTAACTCTGGTACAGAAGAGTATTTCCCGAATCTTTAAATCCACTTTGAAATCCAATTGTTGGTCTGCTAAGGCACATCTAGTAAATTTCTCATTGTCAAAGAAAACTCATAGACTTAATAATCAGTGAAGCAAACTTCTTATTTCTGTACTAATATTTGAAAAAGGAGATAGGAAGAAAGCAATAGGGAAAATGACTTTAAAGGAGTTAATTGGATATTAGTATTAATTTACAGTTTTGTGAAAATAAGAGTTTTTAGCCAAGACTGAGAGACTTAAAATAATCTTTGAGCTCTGATTCACTTGAATTTCATGATGGGATGTAGCAAGCATCAATTTAGTTTTATTGCGCAGATGTTGTATGTCTAGACTCTCATACTAGAAATCTCTGGAGTTTTTCCTAACTTGCAATCTGGGGCTTGTTCTTTGTGGTTGAAGAAAGAAACACTGTGAACTGGAGGAGGTTGCGGCTCTTAAGTCACTTGCCTGTATTCTGTGGGAACAGACATGATATTTAGCACAAGTCCAGTAAGTGCTTGGTAAATCAGCCACTCCTAAAACCATCTGGAAAAAATAGTATATTTGCGGGTAGTGATCAGCAAGACTGGCAGAGAAGACTCCTTGTTCCAAGAGAGTGGGGAGAGAAAGCAGAAGTATGCAATTTCTGTATAGGTCAATACAACATTAAGAATATGAGTATTGTATCACTCTCTGCCATCTCGAGATCTGGAGCTATGACTGTGGCAGTGGTGCTAATACTGCTAATGGAGCCATCATTAGAATGGATTCACCATGGACTGCACATGCTCTCTGGAGATAATGAGTAGATTCCACGATAGCTGGCCCACACGGGCTTCTCTGTTGCCATGGTTTTCCTTCTAACAGCTGTTTTCAAGATAGTTTATGTATGGTTTCACAAACAGCAGCCGTCTTATTGGATGGCATCCATACACAGCTTTAGACTCAGACATTCATTTTATATATTTGACAAAAAGCAGTTTTGTACTAAAATGTTCTTGGTAAATGTTTGATTTGACAACAAATTCCAGTGTAAAACTCAGATGAATTTCATCCATTCTTTCATGAACTTAGATTTTTAAATGTTTGTCTCATTGTTTTTTTTTTTAGCCTTTGTTTTGCTAGCCATCTTATGAAACCCAGCAATTGGCTGACGATTTTGGCTTTTTTAGAACAGTCAAGCAAATAGTGATTTTAGCAAGCCCAAAAGAAGATGTAAATGTTTGTGAACAATGTGTTGTTAAACTGTTATGATGATTTACTGAGACTGTTAAAATCAATTAACTTGGTGTTAGAAGATGAAATATGAGATATAGAGTCTTCGTTGTGCTTATTGATGGTGGCACATATTGTTTGAGTTTTTTAAGAAAGAGCTTTAAAATCTTGTGTTGGGTAAGAGTATTAAATTCCTGGAATTGTGTGAATGTTTTTCAGACACTCCTTTGTAAGTATTTCAAGGTTATTGAAGTTTAACTAGACTCAGAATGCAGTTGGTGGAAACTAGCTCACCAATCATGCTTCATAAACATTATTTTCATATATTTTCCTTCAGAAAAAAAGAGATGGGTGCAAACTGAAATACAAGATGTTTTTTTTAAACATGAGGGAAAAAGCCCCAGCCTTTAAGGGTGATTGAACAGAGAACAGGTGACTAAGTGGGTGTGGAGTCTTCATCCCCGAAGAGAGTTGGAACCTGACTGGACATTGCCCCAGCAACCTACTCTAGTTGATTCTGCTTTAAGCAGATTATTTGAACTAGGCCATCTCCAGAGGTCCCTTCCAACCTCAACTATGCTATAATCCTGTGATTCTATATTTGATAAAATGTGTTCGTATCTTTGAAGAAATCTGACTAAATATTTGATACCTACTATCATTAGCATCTATCAACAAAATGTTTTTTCTGTTTACTTTTTATTATTTTATTGGACATACTGTATTGGTTGACTGTTTCATCCTGAAAAAATCCAGACAAACCCAGTATTCCTAATGAAGAAAGGAGGAAGTACGTTAAAAGCATAAATATGAGGTTTTTGGTTACCATGCATATGAATACCATATGTCACGTTATAACTACGAATTATGTGATAGTAGCCTTTGACTTTTGGCAAGATTGGGATAAAGTACATGTCTGAAAATTTAAAGAGTGGAATTTTATACTAGATATGTTTTTCCTTTTTTGGAAAACACCCTGGGTAAAGGTGCTAAAGGATATAGATGAACCCTAAAGGTTTTTTGATTTACCGGAAGAAAATCCTCTGAAGCAGGGAAATTCAAACAGGTATTTAATACTGCTGTACAAGAATTTCTGATATATAGATGCCAAGGAACATGTTGAGCAGGAGAATTAAACTACAGAGGACCACCCTGAAGTGGTTTTGAAGCACATTGGCCCTGAGCAACCCTTTGAACAAGCCAGAATTAAAAAGGAAAAAAAGTTTTTTGAATAGGTTGTGAGTTCCTTGGTGCTATTAAAAGTTGCATCAGATAATCTCACATCTGGATATTGTCTGTGGCTCTACTCAAACTCCTTGTAGTTATATGACAGGAACACTGAAATATGCAGGTGCAAAGAGCAAATCAGTATGCCGTGGCTTTACTTCGTGATATTTTCTATTGTCTGAAGTATTCATTGCTCAAAATGTAATGTTCTCATCAGGTAGTACTGTAGAAAGTCCAAGCTAATCCCCTTCAGGAAGCTACCTTTGGCACTCATCTTTAGCAATGGTTGTAGTATGTTTAGTGATGCTGCAATATTAATTACAGTTCTGTACTTTTATAGTGCCAGACATACTGTGCAATAGGTGCTGTGTAGATAGTTGGCAGTTGTGGGATATATAGCAGTCAGGATTAAATAGCGATAAAGGACTCACTGAACTGCACTAACAAATCAGACGTGATTACAGTCTGTGTCAGTGCATATGCAGAGATTAGAAGATGTGTGCTGATGGATAGACCATAGACTTTCTGCTTATGTTATTTTTCTTTGTTTGAGGTAAGTGAAGAGAAAATGGTAGTATGAGAGTATGGTCCGAAATGACATGACATATGTAATGAAGTCAGTAATAATTGAGGAGGTTGAACACTCCTTTAGTTTTGTGAGGTATGTCACCTCTGGTTTTTAGCTCTGTTCATCGGTGTTTTCCTCTTTCCATTATTTTACAGTAATCTTACTGTTACATGGCTGTCAATAAAATACTTCGCTTTACTGTTCAAATAATGTAACATTTAATCACTTGAGGTATCCTACTTGTCTCATTTTTGTTTTCAGAAGAAATACAGAATGCAGTTTTCTCTTCATTGTTCAACTTCTTTTGTGCTTACCTTTCTTAAATTCTAATTTTATTTGCTGTAATCGCAATTTTGCAATCCCTTGTATGAATAAAAACACAGCATTGTGCAAAAAGATTGTAGGTCTGAGTTCTCAATTTTAGCATATACAGTATTGCATAGTTTGCCCATATTAGTATTCTTTCTTGCATCATGTAATATGTTTTATTCAAGGAACTCAGAGTTCTCCAATCAAGCTTTTGACCGAACCATTTTGTCCCTTTAATAGCATCTTTTTTTCAAATAGATTGAACTGAGATACAGTAAGTGACTGAACAGAAAAAATATTATCTAGAAAAGCCAGGAATAGAAACTGGATTGTAAACATAATTTATGCTTTTATGAGTACAGTATCTTTGGTCTGTATTTCCTGCATGATAGAAATGGTATATAGAACTTTTAGTATCAATTGAAGTTTAGCAGGTTAAACTCTTCTTGTTCAATTTGCAGCAGCTTCAGAATAGCCACAGGTGTATATTAAACTCAGGATCAGGTTCACTTTTGTCTTAGGACAAGAGATTGAATAAGATGTATTGTTAGTTACTTGACTGGTGCAACTGTTCTCGTCCCAGGATCTGTTGGCACCTTTCAAGCAGTGCTGTAACTTCAGACAGGCGTGTCTTTATCCTGTAGCTATAACCAGATGTAAGCACCAGGAGCATGGCAAGGCTCTCGCTCCTGTGCTTTGTCACAGCACTCCCCTTTTTGCATAGGCAGTTCAGTACTTGCCCCTCACAGCTGTCCAAAAGCCAAAGGATTCCCTCCTGGTAAAACTCTCAAAAAAGTACTGCTCATCAGGAATAAAGAGGCCTCCTATGGAGAAGAAAAGCTGTACTTTTAGTTCTTATCTCATTGCATTTGTTTTATTACCAAATATCCACCACTTTTTTTATTTTCCCAAAGTAGCCTTTTAAAGATTTAAGCATGAACTTTTTTCTTGTGTCAAGAGAAAAACAAATCTTAAGTTTCTTATTATAGAAATTATTAGATTCTTTGATGAGTCTTGTTATTATTCCTGAATATTTTTAAAAGATTGATTTTTTTCCATATGGTTTGTTTCATGAACATGTGGGTCTGTTTTGTGGTTTTGGAAGACACAGTGATCCAGATTTTTTTTGCATGTTCTAGAGACAAATATTGGGATTTAAAAAAATTCCATAATTACATACTGCAGAGTAGGAATTTCCATCCTACATGTTCTTAGGAATTTATTCTTGATACTTTATTCTTTTGTATTGGTTTCATTTACAGCCTTTTCCTGTGCCCATCCTGATATTTCTGGTTTTGCAAATAAGCCAGTAAATGATTTAATTAACTATTTAATTAACTATTAGTGTGCATAGTGAGTATATGCATACATACTTGCACACCCTTAATCCACTCCACATATAGAGATATAAATCAAGTGAAAGAGACTTAAATCACTGATTCCTTTTCATTACTGAGCCTTTTTCTTTCTTTTCGTTTGTTCCTTCCTCACTCCTTTTTTTTTTTTTTTAAGCAAGATATGAATTTTCCTATCCTAGGAACATCGTGAGAGAAAGGTGGGTACAGTGGCTTAGCACACTCTGCTCTCCCACCTTGGGCAAGTCAGCTAAAGCTGTATTGAGTGAATGTATGTTAAGTCCTGAGCTTTCTCTGCAGTTCAGGGTGAGGATTATGTGGGTTTAGGATAATATTCAGAGCAGCCAGTTTACTGAGCTGGGAACAGCCTAAGGCTAACTTACATGAGAAGAAAAAAACCCAGCAAATCAAAACCCAAATGTCTGTAGACTCACCCTTTCTGGAGTTTGGAGTTTAGGTTTTTTTTTTAATGTGGGCTCCAGTCAGGTGCCTTTGTCTTCTAAAGATCTAAAACCTAGAGGCACTTTGTAAAGCTAGGCACTTTTAAAATATTTTTGTTTCAGACAAGAAAGAGCTCTTCTAATTACTCAATTTATCTCATGGTTCAAACATTTGCTTAGCAATGGGGGGAACTAAATTTAGTTCTTTGTAAGTCTGCTGTTTCAAACTAAAAGTGTGGTCCTCTAAGAGAAACATATCCATTCTTGATAAGTTATAGAATAGATTCAGTGCGGTACTATTTGTGGCTGTCGATGAAACTGGGCTCTGTCATATGGAGAAAGCCAAGCCAAAGAGAGCATACCTACAAAGGTGCAAGATGTTGTGACATAGTGCTGAGCACTTCCACCTCTGAGTAGGGAGACTGAAGTGCCTTAATCCTCATTCCCAAGAGTAATTTGAGGATAAAATACAAAAGTACCTATGTCATGTCCCTCACCTTATTATTCACTCCATATTCCATTTTATGGCTTTTTACTATGGTGCCTGACAGCCTATAGCTCCCAGTAGCCAATATTAAACTGGCTTACATAAAGCCAAAAATGTATTACCCATGTAAGGAATATTCTTCTAGTAATGCATAAAATAAAACATAGACTGTTTCAAATGCATCAAGTGCATTAAAATAACTTCTGTATGAAGTGGTCCTTAGTACTGTAAGGGGATACATGCATGAACAGATTCCATAAGGCAAGAACAAGTAGATTGTGTCTCCTGCCAGGCAGACCAGTGAGATCCACAATTCATTCTTAAAATTCCAGAAAGAATGAATTTCGGATGTCTCTGAAAAGGATAGAATATCATTGTGTAGCTCAGATCCATTATGTGTCTTTCTTAATTAACTCATTTATTTTAGGAATTCAATATAACTCTCAGCTTGTGCCAGCCAGACTGGTATACATACATGTAATCACATTGCAAAGGCTATACTACTACACAGCATCATCTTTCCAGATTGTAGCTGTATCTAACCTTGATATTTACATACACTTTATGCCTGAAACAACAGGTTAGATGTTTAAGTATGTTTTTGTTACAGTCATTAGCATTAAAAAATCAGATATGTGAAATTTCCATCTCTTCAGTTTCCCTTTATTGCATCTTACGCAGTATAATAGTGCTGGAAACTGCGGCTGCTCTATGTGTTTTCAGAGATGTATATCTTTCTATGAACATATTCTATACTTGTCTTACTTTGATATATGAAATTATCTTAAATCTGGTCCATGGTACATTTCATTTGAATAATTTGCCCATCTATCCTGGAAGTCTTTTAAAAGTTTGAAATCTTAATAAGTCTAATGGAAAAAACATGTTAGCCTAAGCAGTGAGTGTCCTTGGTTAAAGAAGTTGTGATTTTTCAAAATTTATCATTTACCCTAAGCTTCCATGTTTTGTTTCAAAAATTATTATCTTTTCTCAATGTGTTTCAAAAGGAACTCTCTACCTGAATTAGCCTAATGAATAAGTAGGATTCTCCTACCTGCCTGGAAGAAGCACATAAAACAGTTGACTCTGTCATTGCCTACTGATTCAGTAGCTGTGATTTCACATAACTGAGAGTAGTGTAGTGTCCTCTAAAACCAACAATGTCATCATTAATTCATCAGAAACACGGCTCTGAGCTTTGGTTGTTCCTTTTTACCAAAGCAACTGGCCACAAACATTCCAATGTGCAGTAAAGAAAGTTCCAAGCAACTGGGTTGCATAGTGCTTTGTGTTTAAGCCATTGACCTTGTAATGTGATCACACAGACTTTTTGTAAATTAATCTTTCAGATCTTATGAGTGACATGTGAACTTTGACTTCATGGGCAAAAGACAGGGTCCAACTGCAGTAGAGTCACCTGTATCCCAAATGCATGATAAATTTACATAACTTTCTTTTGAAAAACATGAGCCTTTTGGTGCTTTCATGTCTTTTACTAGGGGAAATATTAGACCTTTTTTCCCCGTCTTGTGCAGTGGTGTACATCATTGACTATAAATGGGATTGTCACAAGCTTAATTAAAAAGTATATTTTAGCTATTTCTATTGCAAGTATACATTTCAAACTTAAAAATACTAACTTTTCTCTGAGGTACATGTAGCTGTATCATTTTACATTTTTGTAATTTGTTTGTTGTCTCTAGAATTGTTTTAATTTCTCTAAAAGCAAGATTTCTTAGCATCAATATTTACTCAGCTGTTTTGAATTGCATTTTATGTATGAGCACATTCTGCAGAAAATGGTTGAAAAATTCAAACACTAAAATACTCTTCTATCATCAAGACATTATTTTTTAAACTATGACTCTTTTTACTATAAAGCCTTTAGGCTTCTACATGAGTGTAATTATTTTTTGTCCCTGGTGCAGGAAAGCTGGCATGCTTATGCTTAGTATACGCTGTTTGGTCTCTCTGATTTCCTGTACATCTGTCACTTGGCTTGTGGCATGCTTCTTCGTGATGAGGAAGAAGTACAGAAACCTGCCCAGTGTGATTGTGTGACCTGTTGAATGCCATTGTTGCTTCTAGTTACAAACATGTAGCCATCTCTTATTTATCAGCCATGGACCTACCAGAAAATTAGTAAGTGGAGGGAAGGAAAAGTGTACTACAGCGATGTGTTGTGTACCTTTTGGTCTATAGCTTCCATAGTCAAACCAACTTACTCTCTCTCTAAACTGAGTAAAGGCTTTCTTGCTTTTTATCTGTATGCAGAAACCTGTGCTTCTGATTACATGAACCAGGATAATAACAATAAGGAACTGCACCACTTTGAATGCATGTACTTTTCTAGTTGTCTTTGTTACAGGACATGAGTAAAAGAACAACCAAAGATGTTGAAAGTGGGTTTTATTTTTAAGGTCTAGGGAATTAAAAGCTTTTATAAAGTTAGTGGCAGAAAGTAACTGAGGTTTTCCCTCATTGCCTCAGAAGAAAAATAGAGAGGTTTGCTCTCTTACCTGTTCTTAAAATGTTTATGCTGTTTCTAGTTCGGCAAAGATATAAAATACATGAGTTTTGGTTAGCATAGTATACAAAATTTACCATGGCGGTAGGAATGTAGCCATCAGTACTGTTTCACATTTACTTTGTTAGACAATCCTGAGGAAGAAGTGTGTTTTAATAAACAATCAAAACTGAAGTTTACTGTAGCAACTAGACTTTCTGAGCAGTGCCCTTTGTAGTTAGACAAAAAAAAAAGGGAATAATGTTATAATTTTGCTTTTTTGGTGTGTCTTTGTAAAAACAGCTGCCAAACATCAGTTAGTAACATTAGATTAGCACTTGTATTATTTTAGTCTCACCTTTTTTATTGTTATTGTTATGTGGTAAATGAGAATTGTCTGGTAATACATATTTGAATATTTCAAGCTTTAACTCCTGTTCCTGTACTTACTGAAGGGTTTTGCGCGCCACCCGCTATCCAAAATCAAGAACGGATGCAGGAAGGCCTGAAACTGCAAATAAAATGTTTTGCCTGGGGCAATATTGTTCATCACATTCTTCCTAAAGGCTTTTGGGTTTTCCTTTTGAATGGAAATACAAGAGCCAGATGCAGTTACCTCATTTCAAAATACCCTTCCATTCTTCAGTAAAGAAAAAGCTTCACATTATTCCCTTTCTTTTTTAGAAATGTTTTTTTCAACGCTGCATAAAATATATGCCCACATGGACAAACACAGCTACAACCTGATGTTCCCTGTAGAAACTTCGCACTTGCATTGTGGCAACAGGCCCCACCAAACAGAAATGATAAAGAATTTTCTTTCTCTGATCTCTCACAAGCAGAGATGTAGATGTGGCACAACTATATGTACCCTTACTCACTTATCTATACTAATGTACAGGGATTTTTTCCTTAAAGATCATGACAGCTTCACAGGTTTCAGGTGAGGTCTTTCTCTATGAGTGTAATTATCCATGCCATGAATTGAAAAGGTCAGAAACATTTCATAAGCAGTAAATGGGAACTTGATTTATTTTTTAAGAGACTTGGTAGTCCTGAGACTGTGAGGTAGAATTCCATATTTGCAATTCATACAACTACAAATATTGACAACTTCTCTTTCTTATTCCCATAAGGTGTATAATTTTTGGTACTGTTAATGGTCTGGATTTTAGCAGTGCCATAATTGCACTAGAATCTTTGCTCCTATTAAAAAAGAGACAAATCCAAGCCTTTCTTTAAAACTGTAACAAACAAAATATTAAAACAAGAAAAATTTACAGTTTCAAATGTATTAGACCCAGTACTTTTGGAGAGGTATGCTGTCTCTCAGTGTTTGAATGCTTGCATTTGCCCATACATGGCAGCACTGTACAGGCTCTTTTATTGAGCTTGTGGGATGAACTGCAACAGCAAGACAATGTGTTGTCTAAACCAGCAGCTAAACCAGTGTGTTACATTATGGATCTTGTTATTTAAAGCTATATGTCTTTGTAATTCTATATTTTAACATATTTCTTTGCAACAAGTTTCTGAAAAGTAGTGTATTTTATAGCTTTTTCTAATCCTCTGTGACTTGCCAAATTTCTTTTGTGATATTGATCTCTACTTCTTTCCATTTATTCTCTTTTGGCTGAATATTCTTTTAATTGTGTTGTCAGAAAGTCTTCATTTATAAAACAGTAATTAGTAAGCAAAATTCTAAGTGTTCTGTCTTTAAATTTTAGCCAAGTTAAATTACAATCCACAGTGCTGGTGTCTTCTGCTGCCTATGAGAGCCTTGGGGGGAGCTACAGGTGACATTAGCACATGGCTTAGGCTCTTGATTTAGGTGGTGTGAATGTGAAAAAAAGAGAAGATGTAAAAAACTCTGTAAGAAAGCCACATTCATATAAGAGACTGTGCTTTACCTTAACTTGGTTAACTGAGATTGCACACTACCTATATTACTTTACTAGAGAACCATGTGGGTTCCTGTACCTTCTTATTCTACACATACAGCCCTTCCTTCATATCATACTTTTGCTATCAGAAGAGAATATTTACATCTCTAAAATATGTATTGCAGGTCTGGTTTACTGTATACGTTAATACATTATGTAGAAAAAGTCAATATTTAGTGGTGCTATTGATACACAAGGCCAATTAAGAGTCACTTTAAAAGACATCTCTAAAGAATATCAGAAAATAGAGCCTGACGGTTCTGTCTGTAGTTGCTTTATGGCCTACTGCTCCATGGGCCAATCTGTCTGTATTTAGGAAGACTGAAGTACACTTAACTGCATAGATCACCTAGATCGTGTGTTTGTGGCTTCTCTGTTTTCATAGAGTTATAGGATAGAATGGCTTGGGTTGGAAGGGACATTGAAGGTCATCAAGTTCCAACTGCCCTGCCATGGGCTGGGACCCCTTCCACTAGACCAGGCTGCTCAGAGCAACATCCAGCCTGGCCTTGAACACTTCCAGGGTTAGGGCATCCACAGCTTCTCTGGGCAACCTGTTCCAGAGCCTCACCACATTCACAGTAAGGAATTTCCCAATATCCAATCTAAACCTATCCTCTGTCATTTTGAAGCCATTCACCCTTGTCCTATCCCTGCATACCCTTGTAAACAGTCCCTCTCCAGCCTTCTTGTAAGCCCCCTTAAGGTACTGGCAGGATGCTATGAGGTGTCTCCAGAGCCTTCTGTTCTTCATCCTGAGCAATCCAAACTCTCTCAGCCTCTTCTCATAGAGGGGGTGCTCCATCCCTTTAATCATCTTCATTGCCCTCCTCTGGACTCACTCCAACAGCTCTATATAAGTTTTCCTTCTTGTTCTGTGCTCTTTCCAACCGGTCTAAAAGAATCTTTCCTTCTTACTGGATGAATTGTTAGTGTAAGTGGTGTTTATGCACTTGCAGTTAAGTTTCTTACATTAAGAATAAGCAGATCTCTGTGCCCTTAATTTTATTGCTGTTTATATTTTCTGTTCCTCTAGTATAGAGAAACAGAAAATAGTTCCTTTTGTAAGCATTCTTAAAATCTCAAGATACTTTGTTGCAAAGTTTTAAAATTGCTGTATGAGATGGTGATACCATTATGTTACGCTATCTATTTCTTGGAAAAAATATTAAGGCAATATGACAAAAAAAAAAAAAAGTAATGGGGTTTTGTAACAGAAAACAGCTGCAACCACATCAAGGCATTTTTGTCTACTCTGCTGGCTTTGCTGAAAATTAAAGCCACAGCTTAATATTCAAGGAAGAGATTTATATGGAATGAAATCTGTTAAATGCTTAATAACAAACAGTTAAAAACACAAAACGGGATGTTTAGGAAACTGGTTTTGAATGCTAAATAGCCTAGATTGCAGAAGTCCTGCTTCTTCAGTAGAGGCTAGAAAATAAGAGTCTTATTCTGAATAATGGATTGTAAATACCAGTTCGGAAATTTGTGTCTTACATTTTCACACACCATCAGTGTGTTCGGCTTGCTCTCTAACATAAAAATTCTTGAAACTGTATGAAATCAAGTACTCTAAAACCAGGGAGCTATCCATTTGTTGAGAAAGATTTTAGAAATGAGAAAAAAATTTATCAGTGGCTCATATACAGAAAAATGCTTAGGTTTTTTCTATTTACAAATGCAGTAGATTAGATGAGCTAAATTTTGAACTAATCTGAAGTTAGAAGAGCTAAATTCTTGCAAAACATCTCTTGACAACTTTGGAGTAGATTGATTTTTAAATTCAAAGTGATTTAAATCAATTTTAAATAATGCATTTTCTCATATTTTAGTATTTAAATCAAAGGGGATTTACATAATGATTTATGCAGCTTTTAGCATTCTTAAACTTTGAAATTACATTGTCTAAGGAGCACTCAACTCTTGTTGTTTAGTGACTAGTAGGATATTCAGTTTAATAGGCTTGTTACATTAAATCAGTACCTCTTTGCCCTAGCCAGGAAAATATACTCTATGCACTTTTAATTACACAATTTAATATAAATTTACTTAGAATTGTAGTGGTTATCTTTTGTTCAGTTAAAGAGACTGACTAAAATTGCTTCCTTTGTTAATTCCTCCTTACTAAAAATTTGTACCCTTCTGCTAATGATGGAAGCTGGAGTAAAATTGAGTAATAGGACAACATTGAAACTTAACTAAAGAATTTTTTTATTATACAATATATACAAAAGTCAAATATGCTATACAATTACAACCAGTGTTTGGACCTTAGGGCAAACAGTACAATATAACATGTTGCATAAGTCTTAGGTTATATTAGCTCCTAAAATGACAGAAAAAGCCATCATGCTAATGGAAATACATATTTTAATGAGTTGTATTTGATATTTTAATTGTTTAGGTTTGAATTCATTACTGCTTGGGGTCTAAAGGTTACAAATACCATATTTAGTTCAGTTACTGAAAATGGAGCTTCAAAGTAAAAATCTTCCTCTCATACATGTATACTCAACTGACAAAAATGATTATGCAGAGTAATTTTCAATTAATTGAAAAATACTATTTTTTAAATTAATAAATACATGCCTGATAGAAATGTTAGAAACTTTAAACCTGTATGGCATTTTCAAATTCTGTTTCCTAAAGTTAGCTTCTTAAAACTTGGAGAGGACTTACAAATTTAGATTTTAGTGCCCATGGGTGAGAACTTGCTAATATATAGACACTTAGAAAATGTTATACAATCTATAGATCAAAAGCTACCATGAAATGAAGTTAAAATTGAAAGTAAGGGTAAAAAAGGACAGCTTGTAGCAATTCAGAAATAAAGCTTTTGGGATCTTTAAAAATTATAGAATTATTTCCATAGGCTTCCAAGTAGTAATTCCCACTTACAGCCATCAAAACCTCTTCATTAGATCCTAGTATAGTGCCATGTAAACTCTGCAGCTGTGAGCAATGTAGCTTTGTGTCTGTGGTGTCCAGTGAAAAGTAAGTGATTGCAAAAGATCTTTT
>VZRZ01002579.1:153580-186635 GCA_013398175.1 Climacteris rufus
TTTCAAAAAATTTTTTTACACTCCTTTTTTTTTTTTTTTTTGGCTACTTCTGTTACCTCTGGAAACCAGTGGCTTTCTTTCTAAAGTTTACAGTGTGCCATAGCTGATGAAGAACAGTTTTCCTTTATTTACACAAACAAACTGCAAGCAATTGATATTTTTGAGAATGATAAAATTAAAACAAGTGTTATGCCTCTTTGTAATGACTAAAATAGGCATATTTATGACACGTTATTGGAGGAAAAATTAATTTAATTATTTTTACCTGTATAACCTATATGCTATCTTTAAAAACTGTCATGTGTCCAGTTTTCACCTACTTTGCTACTCTAAATAAGATCAGAATTGTATGAACTCATGTCTCCTATTGATTTCTGTTAAAATTTCTCTTTGTCAGAGCGAGAGAGGAAAAAACCTATTAGGGTTTCTTATTTTAAATTTGTTAATGAAGTTCATTTTCTCTTCTGAAATTCTTAATTTGGTTTTTTAATTGGAGTTTATATTATTCCACAAGGCTGATAATCACTTTGATGTTGTGGTTCTGGTGGCTCATAATGTTACAAGTTGAAAGTCCTTTTTCAAACAGTGATGTTACCAGATGCCCACTAATCTCATCCTCTTTTTGTCTGGCGCTTCTGTTTTCTTGCCAAGATATTTCTGTCTTTTCTGCTTTTTGGCTCTTAGCAGCAGCAGCTACCAAAAATTGACTACTAGACCTTTTCATTCTGCCCTTACACAAACAGAAACAGTGGAAAAAAGAAGAGAAGGGAAAATTTAACTAACAGAAGGAAAGACAGCAGAAGGGGGTGAAAATAAAAGCAGGAAACTTTCTGCTATAGCTTAGGAATCCTGTTCATTCTTGAAGATTTATGTCTTTCCTGAAATAGTACAGAAGTCCCCAGGCACACTAGCATAAGCACAGAACCACCAGATGGTGAATTATGATTGTAGCACGAGGAGCTGTTAGTTTCTGAATCCATTATCCAGCTTTCAATCTTAATTTTTATGACCATCAAATCCATACACATTACTGGCCTCTCCAGAAAGATGTTTTTGGTCTACTCCATTTAATATTTCCTGTCATTACATTCTAAACTAATGCTTCTGAAATAGCCTTGCAGAGAAAATATTAACTTTTTTTGTTTTACATTTGTTAAGCTTTTTCTCTTAACATAGTGTTTGTAAAACAAACAAACAACCACTAGAAGCAGTAAAATGACATGCTGAACACTTAATTTACTTGTGAAAGTGGATTTGTGGGTCTCTGTGCTGGGTTTGACTGGGATGTTAATGTTTTTCATAACGGCTTATAGGTTGCTGTATTTTGGATTTGTGGTCAAACAATGCTGATAACTCACCAATGTTCTGGCTATTGCTGAACAGTGTTTGCATAACATCAGGGCCTTCTGTGGTTCTCGCTCTGCCCTCCCAGTGAATAGATTGGGAATGTGCAGTAGGCTGAGATATGAGACAGATGGCCGAAACTAACCAAAGAGATATTCCATACCATATAACGTTATACAGAGCAATAAAAAGGGAAAGGAGAGTGTTCTACAAAGTTAACAGTTTTTTTCTCAGAACTGGCTGGGCATTGGTCTGCCCATGGGAGATGCTGAGTGATTGCCTTTGCATTGCTTGGTTTGTTTTTTTTCTCTCTTTCTCTTTTCTTATTAAACAATTTTTATCTTGTTCCACAGATTGTATTGCTTTTACTCTTCCTTTCCTCTTACCATGTCCCACGGCGGTGAGGGGGTGGGGAGTAAGCAAGCAGCTGTGTGGTGCTTAGCTGCCTGCTGGGGTTAATCCACAATGATCTCATAAGGACATATTCCATTAATTTAAATCAGTTTACAAGTTATGGACACCAAGTTGAGTTCTGTGGTGTGAAAGAACTTTGGGCTTTCAGTATTTCTGGAAATTGCAGGAAGCTCTTCCACAATGACATGATGTGTCTGGTTTGTATGCAGCATAATAATAATACTCCACAGTTGCACTGACAAGTACTGTTCATAGACAAGTGCATGATGCTTGGGTGTGATGCAGCAAGGTGAGACCTTGGAGTTGATGATGTACATTGAGTAATGTGGAGATTACTCAAGGCAAGTCAAGGATTGCCTTTTCAAAGCAGAATAGAGCTATTTGAGAAACTGCTAATAAGTTATTAAATAACTAAAACTTACAAAACTTTCCTATGCTGATCTGTTAAAATCTGAACTTTGTCTCAGTAGTTCAGTATTCTCTTAAAATGGAGTAGTTTCATCAGGAAGAAAGCAGTTACCTTAGAACTGACTGTTGCAGTCTCACACACCAGTAAAAACGTCAGCAAGTTAGAGCATCAAAGTAAATTTTTTCAAGCAAATAAAGTATCATTAGAACTATTGATTGTAGTACTTTCAGACAAAGCAACAAAATTTACATGTTTATAGATGTGACAGCTACATGAGTCCTTATATAGTCCTGATTTTTTAGTGCTTATTCATTTACTGTGTGTCATTTTATGATTATTTACTATAATTAGAAATAATCCTGACATATTAGCTTTCTCCCCATGGTAAAATCTGGTAAGGGCTTTCAGTGTTAGTCTGTTTTTGTTACTGTGTAGATGCAGAAAGAAAGCCTAAAGGTTTGAACTTGCAAACTTGTAGTCACAGCAGGGCTGTCCACAGTGAGCTACAAGTTTGCATTCCTACCACATGCAGTAAGGTTTTCTCTATAGACTCCTGTCACAGAGGAATTCAGCAAGGAACAAGAAATCTTCAGTCAGAGAAGGGCCACAAGTGTGTGAAAAGCTAACCACACATAAACAGTAAAGGTCATTAGCAGGCTCCTAAACTCCTGGCTAGGAATTAGTTTTTTGGATCATTAACGGTAAGAAAGCCTAGGAAATGAATAGGACTCAGTGTCCTATTAAAAATTAGCCAGAACAATTAAAAGGTTTTCCAGCTTTTAATGGGAACCAGACCTGATACTTCATTTTCCCTTGTCTAGTGTGCTGTTTCTGCATTCTGAATGACATTAATTTTATGTCCTTGTATTTTTATAGAAATATATTGAAGCATTTATTCTGTATAGGAGTTGTAAATTATTTACAGTGAGGGCAGTGAAAGCTTGGGAGATGCAGAATCCAGGGTCTCCCTAAGACTATGTTACTGATTCCAAGTGTCATGACTCTGAACTGTTAGAGTTAGTTGTGACTGAGTTACTTCTGGTGTGTTCAAATATATACTTTGCAAGCTCCTAATACAGTTGTTCTATTATGCAATTCCATGAATTCAAATACTCATTTGGCTGCAAATGCATAGCCTTTTTTACTGTGAGGTGTGTTTCCCTAGGGTGTAACATGTTTCCCTAAACTCTGTTTACTGATTTCAACAGCAGCCTTTCTGCTTTCATTTCAGTGTAAATTCCTGGCTGCTGAGTGGATGACTGATGGCTATTTAAGAGCTATCTTCTCCTCTACTGTGTATCTTTCCTTAAGCCTATAGTCATCTCTGGACTTTGGCAAAAGAAATTAACAGTGTGCCTCTAGTATTTTAAAATGTAATTTTTGGAGAGGTTTATTAAATACTTTCTCTTTCCATATCTTTACCTGCATGTCTTACAAGACATCCAATGGGAAGAAGAAAGAGAGAAAGAGAGAAAGAAAGAAAACGAAAGAAAGAAAAAGAAAGAAACAAAGAAATGTTTTACACTGTCTGCTTTGGCTGCAGGCCTGCCATTCTGGAGAAAAACAAGCCCACTAGTTCCCAAACTTTTTAACTCTATAATTGTTATACTCATTTTCCTCCTCATATGCCTTA
The DNA here is from genome assembly GCA_013398175.1 of Climacteris rufus. Lineage (NCBI taxonomy): Eukaryota > Metazoa > Chordata > Aves > Passeriformes > Climacteridae > Climacteris > Climacteris rufus. Next base: position 157,381 of record VZRZ01002579.1, read on the forward strand.
GGCTCTGAATCTTCCCACTTAACCCTCTGGTAATAATCAGGAGAATCTATGAACACAAGCCATATGATTTTCCTGAAAGAAAAAAAAAAATTAAAAATTGGGATGATAGAAAGTGGGCTGCAGGTAAATGGGGTGGGAACTGGGGAAATAAAAGGACCAAAGAAAGGCAGGACAAGATGATCTTCCTCACAATGTTAATTTTGTACTGGTCATTCATTTGCTCCATATACATAATTCCTTTCTGCAGTGAGTGAATTGCCCTGTCATTAACATAAAATTAGCTCCATATGATCTTGGCCAAGAGCTTTGAAATATGTTAGTATAGAACCACACACTCAAAACCATGTGGGTTTCCAGATGTGAGAATCTTCTGTGTTACAAATATAGTTATGTTTACATAGCATAATCTGCTCTGTGGACATACTCTAGATGCAGCTGTACTTCCAGTAGGTCTGTTATGGGATACTCTTCTGGTGTAAATGCATCTTGTTTCTTACAGTGAGTCCATTTTGATAAGAACTACGTGGAAACAAACATCTTCCTGCAAGTTAAAATACTCTTTCAAGAAATTGAAGGACTTGACCATGGGCTAGTAGATTAGACTGAGTGAAAATTTGAAAAAAATCATGTTTCATTTTTGATTGATCATAGTGTTTTGCTATTCATTTTTTCCCTGTCTGAGTTATTTTTCATCAGTGAGTATTTTCTGCACTAGGATTAAAATTTAAAAGCCTAAGAAAAGTTTGAAGAAGTCATAATATTTTGCATGCTAGCTAAGTAAGTACTTAAGCTTGTGGTTTATTTCAGTTATATTATCAAAAATACCTTGATTGATAACAAGGTTAGCTGAATCTCAATATAATTACCTGATTCTGTATTCATATAAATAAAGATCTCTACCCATAGTGATAGTCTGTTGATGCCCTTTTTCTTTCCCCCCTTATTTTTTTTTTGGCATGTTTAAAAGCCCTTAACATCTTGCTTTCTTTAATGCAGTTGCTTTCTGTTTTTTTGTATAAGAAGGGAACTTGGAGTATTTTTGGGAAGGAAATTGATCGCTGCAGGAAAAGATGACTGGGTTAAATAAATCTGTAGAGCTGAGTTTAAGCATAATCAGTTAGTGCCTGAACTGTACAGTATTCAGTCTGTAGCAGTGAGTATTAGCTATTATTAGTGTTTAAATATGTAAGTACAGAATGTGACTGAAGGTAACCTAAAATGTCATTCTTGTTCACTTTGTAGTCACTTCGTAATTTTTAATAGCCACGAGTTTTTCAAAGAACTACTCTTTCCTTCCTGACTGAAAACTGTTCCCATTCATGAACATGAATAATCAGTTTTCAGGTGTAATCCATACACCCTGTGCTACTTTGGCTGTAACTAAGTCATGTCATATATATATCAAACAGGATCTTATCACTCCTGTAGTTGGATCATATACCTTCAGGGAAAAAAATATCAGCTAAGCATCTGATATTGATCTCTCCTCTGAAATGACAGTAGCTCCATCCTCTAGCACAATGCAAAGTAAATTCTCTGTAGAAGTCATTACACAATGAATAAAATTTTTGTTTACCATAAATCACTGTAGCCTAAGAGTTCATTAGTATGTCAGCTGATCCTTTGTCTCTTAGAGGTTGGGTAAAACTGAGATTTTGACTGTAGAAAACATTTTTTTCCATTAAATGTTGCATAGTGTTTTCAACATTTTAAATACATATATATATATTACTTTTATAGTTCCTATTTCCTATATATGGGCAAATGTATTATGCATATTTAAAATTAGTACTTATTAATTTGTACTTATTATAATCTTTCAATTGTCAGGGAATATTGTGCTTCTCTGTTTTCAGGAGCATTAAGGATTGTAAAAGCTGGAAGTAACTCCCGTTGCAAACCTCTGTAAGCAAAATATCTGCTATTCTTCACCATAAGCAACTAATATCAGTTATTATCTTTAATATCAAATTTTAAGAAATGTCCAGTAAAGGAGACCTGTGTGATAAAAATGATGGGAGTGTGCCATCACTTCTGAATAAGAAATTAACTAAAAGATACATCTGTGATCTCTGCAAGCAGTGACAGCTTAAAGAAAGCACTAAAACTGTCCTACAGAAGATGTGGCTTTCTTCTGTCACATGCCATATATTGACATGCTAGGTAACTGATGTGCTTTGTGTCACATAGTTGAGAGAGACTATGTGGCATTTCTACAGTGAGAAGCTGGGAATATTTCAGTGAGTATGTGAAAGTCTTTGTGGGCTGGTGCTGTCCCAAACCATTTCAGACTCCAGCTGCATTGCCCCAACAGTCTTTTAGCAATGTGCTATTTTGCTTTCAGTAACTACAATCTTAAGGTGTGTATGTGTCTGTGTGTATTCACAGCAAACCAAGATATATGAAAAAGTAGATACTCTAGTAATTAAAAACCAGTCAAACGTCATGGAAGACGATGCAAAATCAAAGGCCTCTCGGTGCCTTGTGAACATCAGACTTCTTTCTAACTTTCATCACAGAATCTATCTAGAACCTAGTGAGGATGTTACATAAACTTTGTAATTATGGAAATATATATTTAAATTCAGTTTGAACTGAAAAACATTGATATTAGTTTAAGGATTCTGCCAGTATATCTCTCAAGCTGTTTTATGGCACTGCTTTTCATTAATTATATTTTAACAGAAGAAATTCTTGCATTTTATTTTTTTTCAGACTGAAGAACAAATGGGCCTCTCTGAAGAGCAGCTTAAGACCCTTCTGGAAGAATGTATGCAGCCTCAGAGAACAATAAGTAACGTTACCATGCCAAAGTCTCAGGAATCTCTTTCTTTTGGATTAAGTCCCCCTTGTTACACAAGTCAAGACTCCACTCTTCACTCCACATCTACTCTTTCCAAAATGTTAGTTGAAGACCATATTGTAGGGATGTTAATGGCTCAGGAAAAGGCTGAACTCGAAGACAAAAGCTTATGTGTTAATGCAGAGAGCAAAATCCCTGGCTACTATATCAGCAAAGCATTGGCTGGTAGTCACTTATCAAAGGATTCACTGGCCCAAACAGAGGAACCTGATGACCTAGAAGGTTTACAGAAGATGGGAGATAAGAGTATTACTGAAGGTTACTTTATGTCAAGAGCACTCAACACAAAAAGATTGAAGAAACCTTCTTTCTTGGGTGAACCATTATATTGCATCAACATGAACAATGAGCCATGCACAGAGACTGACATTCTCAGCATACCACTGCAAACCAAAGGAGGTGAGACTCTTAACAACCCTTTAGAATAGGCTTTTGATTATAAAGAAAAAACCTAAGCAGGTTCTCACCAAAGGTATGCACCAGTACACACTGATTATTATGGTGGGGCAAGGATGTTCTATTTTAAAACATAAAACTGTGCCAAAAATAACACACAAAAAATAACAGAATTTTTATTAAAATTCTTGCCCTGACATAATTGACTAGGAATTTTATGAAATATATCACTGATGTTGATTAATTCTGTCAACTGGAAAACAGTGTTGACAACACATATGGATTATCTTTTTTGGTAGTAGAAAGTCATGTTCACTGTTCTGTGGAGAGCAAATGTTCTCCCAGTAGCTGGTACAAAAATTCACACAAAATTCCACGTGTTTCATGAAAGTTTTTATAATGTAAGTTAGGTAGTATATAAACAAACATGACCTAGCTATATTAAAAAATAATAAACTGCTTTTACGGAGTTCAAATTTAAACATAAAAAGTACCAAAATCAATAAATACTGCACAATTTGTCTGAATTACCTTTAGTTTGGTAAAAGGTAGAATAGACTTGAACCAGAAAAAAGTTAAATTCTCTTTATCTGGTATTATAAAAAGATTGTGGAAATGTCCTTTACTTAGATGTAATTAGGTAGTGATATTGTAATCTAAATCTACATTTACACTTTTAGCCTAAGACTACTTCTCTTCCTGAAAAGCCAACTGTTCAAATAAGCCAGATTTTAGGCAGGTAAATCTTTTATTTCTCTCATGAAAGTTGTGACAGTATGATGTTTGTGATTACAGTGCCCCAGTTTAATTATACTAGAAATTAATACATTTTGCTATGTATGTCAAGATTGATCTTTGTTATACTAGTATTTCGTTCTGTATTTAAAGAAACTTTTTTTTCACGTACATTGGTAATTTAGAAGAACATCCTAATATCACTTTGCTATGTTATAATTTCATATTATGGTCACAGTTCTTTCTTTGATTGTTTGTACTTAGTCTTTCTACAGTGAAGGGAATGTTAATTTTTTTTCAAAGTGATTCCACCTGTTCAAAAGCAAAAAGTCGTATTATTGCTGTTTTTACACTGCCAGACAAACTTGATATCCAGATTCATCTGCCATATTTGTCCCTTCTGAAATTTAGGTCATAGCTTCAACATGAAGAAAACAGAAATGGTACCTGTAAAAAAGGTTGGGTGGTTTTGGTGCTTTTTTTTCTGGTGGGTTAGTTTTCAGCTACCTTTACAAGCCAGCTTTGCTCTTCATGTAGATGCCATCATCAGAGGAGCAGAGCAAGTGAAGAGAGTGGTCTGCCCAGAGGAGAGTAGGTTGGCAGTGGTTGTCATGGGGAACACCAGAGAGAACCACCTCTGCCAGGGGTAACCTGATCTCATGCAGGAGCAACATGATTCATAAGCCATCAGGCTTCTTTGGCAACCAAGAGTGAGAAAAACTCAGTAACTTGCTCCCTTCTCTTGAGTTAAAGTTCTCTGTTAGTCTGAACAGATGTAGTACGGTCAGAGCCAAGTGTGACTCAGCCCCAGCTACCACCTCCCATTATGAGTGTGTCCTAAGATGGGATGTGTTAAATCAAGGAGAACACCGTGCACTGTGACCACTGGGTAGTGAAGTGAGCAGGTAACTGTAGCTTTAGTCACTATGAGGTCATTTTATTGCACAAGAGAGGAAAGAGATTTTCATTATTAAGTGAATTTCCATATGGGACATCTCATTGTAGAAGTCTATAAGATGAATATATGATATTATATGAATATATTTATCAAATAATAATTTCAGTATCTGGGAGTCAAAATCATGTGTGTCAGAGTAATGTCATGGGGTGTTTCAATTGTCTGTTTTCAGTGGTGATTGAGTAATGTTCAACCATGTAGAATTCAAATCTGTATGGTTAATAAGCATCTTAGTTTTATGATCGTTTTGCTTGCCAATTATTTTTTTGAGCAGGGAATTTTCAGTCTCTGATTTTTAAAAAAATTTTTTACTAAAAAACTAATTAATTTGTTTCCCACAAAGGTGACTCAATTCTGTCTGAAGCAAATATTCCTGGACATAAGGCAAAGGATATAACGTTTATCAAATTTGTAAACTTGCTTAATGCATTCTGTAGATGATCTGCTTGTTAGTTCAGACATGATTAGATGTGCTAATTATATTTAGGAATGGAGATTCCAGTGCAAGCCAGTTTGAGGCAAATGCATCTACAGATGAAGGTATGAGAAGTGTCAGGTGTCATTTTTATTTTTGAGAGATATTTACATAGTTAAGCTTTGTTGTGGTCTTAATTCTAAAAGACAATTAAACATGTATGCATAATCTTCTGCAAGTAGTTTGATTTTCTTGCCCACTTACATATGATTTAATTTCTGTGTAGTGCTGGATAAGCAAATAAAACTGTTTGTGTGAAACTGGCTTAGCACAATTTTGGTTTTGCAGTCCTTATGGTACTGTATTGACTGTATAGGTACTGTGGTATAGATTTACTTAGATTTACTATAATAATTTACATTATATATATCTAAAGGAAAGTGTAACTATTACCATAATGCATATATATATGAAGGAAACTGTCATGTGCCTTCAGAGATCAGTAATGCCTGTTTCTTGAAAGAAGCGGTAATCTGTATGCAGCTCATATATATGTAAACATAGATGATGTTTACTGAGGTAAACAGAATCCAGACTTAACCACATACAGATATGAAAAGGCTGTTATTTCTCATAATTGTGAGCCAATAAATAATTATTTAGAGCTCTATTTTGGGGGGCTATAGTAAGTTTTAAATAGAAGTTGTTTCACAAGCCATTGTTACTTTTTCCTCTTGCAGATAATGTTGTGCATATAGCAGTTCAACACATTTTTCTTTTCTTTTTTTCAGATCATATGAATATTGAAATTTGAGGGGAGAGTGACTACATGCATCTCTGCACAACTGTTTTCTGAAAGTGTGGCTAAACTTCCATCAGTGGTATCATACTGATACTGTATCATTTCAAGCAACCTGAAGGAAATAAATTATAATTGAAAATGTTCCATGAGTTTATTTATTCTTAAGAGAGAATTATTATTGTCATTATCATATATTGTTGCAGTTTATAAACTGCAACTGCAAATAAACTCTTGCATTTCATTAAATTTCCTGGGAGTGTTCTACCTAATAAATAAATGTACACAGATACTGTGTAGCTCTGTGTCTGATAAGACACACATGTCTTATCAGACATGTTTGTGAAAATTATAAAATAAAACTTGAAAAGTTAAATATTTACTGCTGAGGCTTTATTGGAGGTGGGTATGAAATGTGTATAATAATTTCATTTTTCTTCACACACACACAGTCTAGTTTTTTCATAAAGCTAGCTAAAACCTGTCCTCTGTTATCTCACTGCAGTTTGCTGGAGCTTGCTGCATGTCTGACTCAGAGTCCTGAGTCAGTGAAGTACCCAAATACTCAGTGTTTTGCCCTGGGGCTGTCTGTTGGCTGGACCCCTGGTTTGGTTGAAGGTTTGACTTGCACAAGTCCTCTGCTGGAACAGAACATCGCCACTAGTCTGCTCAGGTCTGCCTGATTCTTGTCTGAGAAAAGTGTAACCACACAGCACACAGTCCTGTTTTCTAGTTAGGAAGTGTAATTAAATGAGGAAAGATTGCAGCCCCTGGTAGGCTCAGTGTGAGTGAAAGTGGAAGCGTTCAGGAGTTTGTCCTAGCAGCTACTGGATTGTGAAACCTTATAGTAATGGCTGCCTGGGGGGAGGGTAATGCAGCTGGTTTATGTTTGAGATAATAGTAACAATTCATTACCGGTTTTTGATTGTCTGCTCTTTAGCTATTTTTTCCTGATTTTTCTCCTTATTTACTCAGCTGATGGTCAGTTTTTAATTTCATGTGCTGCAGTATTGGAATAAGAAGACTTTTGAAAAGAAATATGGTTCTTTTTAAAAAGTTTTTTTTTATGTGGAGAGAGATATTCTAGCAAAGAAGATTCAACACATTTATCCTATTGACTCGCCCTCATGTGACTCAACATAAAAGGACAAATTATTTCTCAGATCCTATACCTATAGTCATTTAACATTCCCTAAGAAAAGATGCATGGATAGAATATTAACTATAAAATGGCTGTTATTGTGTTGGGTTTACTTGAGCTAATATGAATGTTTAAATTAATGCACATATTGGCCCAGATTTTTATCCAATTTACAGAGTTGCCAGTAGGAGCAGGTGTACACTCCTGGGGAAGTTGTAACTGTGTGGTTATAACGGAGATCAGAATCTAATCTACTTGCTTTTAATTAAAAATCTGAATAGGAAATTATATTTGTAACAAGCTAGTGCTATTTCTTTTTTTACTTCTTAATATTTTTACTTGTTCTTCAACAGCAATAACAAACCCATGGATAGTGGATGTTCTGCACAGGAGTGCTGTAAGCACGTTTCGTGGAGCTTTTCAGATCTCACCTAGATGTATTTCTTATCTTAAAAATACTGCGCCTGTGTCATAATTTTGTTAGCATAAATATAATTAAAGCAATACTGACAAGTGTTTTCAAGAGTATTTTCTATGCCTGTATGATATTCATTCAGGACTGTCTGCTGGCAGTAATCTTTCCACAGTCCAGTTATTTTTACATGGACCTTCTGTTTTATAGAGACCTTCTCAAAAACAGTGTTCCAAGTGCTTGGGTAGTTTTTGAAGAAAACCAAGTTCTGTTCGAAGATTATATGTATAATATCTACAGAACATTAAGAAAAATGCTAAATAGTTCCTAATTTTCCTGGTTTATTTTGTTACCTTGAATCTCTCGCTTTTCCTAGCACCTCCAAGAAAGGGTTGCTGTTGCTGACTAAGCGTTATAACATTCCTGAAGCCATTAATGCAACTTTTTATTCACATCTGGCATTTCAGGGATAAGCAACCTTATCTGCTGAATGGCTGTTGACTTGAAGTGTATATTCCAACAGGAGCTCTGTAACTTAACTTTTAGTCTTGGGAAATGCTGAGCACCCTGGACCAGCTATAGTCACTGCAAACCACAGGGACCTAGCATTCAGGGCTTGCTATTCCAAAGGTGTGTGGGGTTGGTAGCCAAAACTCAGAGACAGTAAAAAATTAGTGACCTAATATTTATCTGAGCTTAGTTTCTACTGCATTATATTAAACAACAGGTTGTTTGGGAGTATTTTATTTCTTGCTTGATGTTACAGTGAAATATCAATTCAAGCCCTCCTTTTTTTTATTTTCAGTTTTAAGTAAAACTGTAGGAAATGAAATTATTTGGAAAAATATGGTATTGGCAAGAGGTAGACAATAATGGAAATAGTATATAAAATATAGTGACAAGGTCATTTGCTGAAACATCACCCATACCAGGGTAAAAGGAAAGTTGAGCCTGGGAGAATTAATGGGTTTTTCTTTGTTTTTCCAGTGACTCTGTGTTGTGACCTGCAATAACCCCTCTGTCGGGGCTCGCCACTTGAATTCCAGCTGCACTGGAATGTGGCAGCTTCTCCTCAGGGAGTGATGCAGCAGTGGATGATTAAGATATTTAAATGAATTTTCCTTTGCAGCCTAACTTGGGATTTGGAAACAGGTTTTTAGAAATATGTACCTTCATTCAGCGTAAGTTGGATTTGGCAAAAAGATTCTGCTAATTAGCTTCTTTACTTTCCTTTCTAGCTCCTTCAATCCCAAAACACAGCAGAGCACAGGAGGAGACTGATTTTTAAAGCTATCCTTCTGACTTTTGGGCTTTGAGATGTTTGAGGAATAAGAAATTTGGTATGTGCACGTAAGTTTGTGCTGTGTGTTGTTCTTACCTTTTTTCATGCTGTTCTTTCATCACAGATAGATGTTTTTGTTCCAAAAATTTAATATTGGTGAAAGCAACGTACCCATGAAAAAAATATTTTGGTGTGCTTGTGTCTAATTGCTGAGCAATATATGATGACCAAACCATTCTGTCTTTGTTGCTGAGACCCCTCAGTGATATATAGATGGTGCTGGTGCTCATGGTGGCCAGTGCTCAGCTGTTGATACTCCAGTGGATATGTTTTGATGGTACATGGTTTGCCCTTTTAAATTACAAACCCCATATTGTCTTCTTCTGAAAGTGGAAAATTAGGGTGATTCAATCATTTTCGTGAACATTATGTGTCTATATATATGTATATATAAATGATATGTATTACTTGAATATATAATATACAAAATATACTATAAATTTGAGTAGGATATTTTAAAGGACTACAGTATTGATTTTAGTATACTGTAATGGTGTGAGAAGTTCAGTCCAGCTTTACAGTTATTACGCAGACTTAGAGTGGTTGAGGGATTTTAATTTCGAAGAGAAGTGACAAAGTAAATATCCTGATAAAAAAAAAAAGCTAAAAAGTTTATTGAATCTAGACAACAATGAAATGACTGAAATCATTCTTATATATCCAGAATTTAAATTAAAGTAATTCTACCAAATTGTGAAAAAAACTTTCAGTTTCATCATTAAAAAAAAGAAGAGAAAAACACCCCGCAAAATTTCTCAGCCAAATGCCTTTTTCCAAGACAGACGTTGGCTGGTATCTACTTTGTGGATCTGTAGTGCATGCTTTCTTTCTCACTTCCTGAGCAGAACTCCTGCAGGGCCAGTGAGCATGCTGAGTGCAGAGTGAAAACAGGCTGTGCAAAAATTATCTGCTGCATAGATCAGAGAGGAAAAGGCTGCTTAAACATGTCATCAGAGTAACAAGGACTAGTCTAGAAATGTGAAAAAGTATGCTAGTAAATTCATGTGCTGGAGAGGGTGCCTTTTTGCCTCCACATCAGGGACAGATAGGTGAGAGGCAGTTGTTTGCAGTTCTATTTCTGTAATTTCAATAAATACAAGAATTTTTATATTTTATTAAAACCCCCCACTTCCTAGATAAAATTTCAGCAAATAATATGAGAATGCATCTTTTTGTTATGCATCTTAAAAAGGCTTTCTAAGCCTAGCTTTGAATAAGATCTCCTCTCTCTTACTTTTTACATGCAAAATTTGCCAGTGTTTGCACTTCCAAGTATGTTTCCTCCCCCACTTATGAATAGAGAGCCTCACCTCTGGGAATCTCACAGTTTGAAGGATAGACACAGAAGACAAGGTGGTTTGGCAGATCCTCAGGAAGCTGACAACTTAGGAGGGTGTATGAAAGCTAGGAAAAATAATAACTGATATTTTCTTTTTTTAATTTTAATTTTCAACAGATGCACTTACTGAGAAATAATTGCTTCTTTATTTATAGTGAGATTTAAAGGTCAGAAAAACTGCTTCCTTTTTAAATAGAATAGAGGCACTTGACTACTACTAATGCCATAACCTACATTTATCCAATTATACATTTCATTGAGGGATTGGCTCGAATCCAGATGCAGTAGTTAAAATAAAAGGCTCCCTGTCATTTATGTCTGTGTGAAATAGTGCACTGCTTGCAATTGAATCTCCAATACCTTATCTGTTCTACTTAAAAAAAACCCAAACAAAACAGGTAACTGGAATACTCTGGAGTGTGTAGTGACTTGTAGAGTGCTAAAGTGCATGAATAATTTTGCTTTATAGGCAGGTATTCTGTATTTAGAACTTTTTTCCCCCTTAAAAATCTGCTACTTTCTTTTGGAAGTACTCATCTGTGCCACTGTTTTCTTATTGTTTGCTTTGTGTATTTGGTATGCATAGTTTTGCTGGGAAGGGTATTGCCAGAGGCATTCTACCCTAATTTTACAATAAAATTGTCTCTCCATATGCATTTTGTGAGGGGAGTCATCTAGGGAGACGGACACAGAGTCTCAGCAGCCCTCAGTTTAGCTTTGCCTGGGCTAGCAGTTCTTGACTTTGAAAGCAGTTGAAAAATTAAAGACAAATGATATCTGGGCTTCCTGGGATTTGTTTAAAACTGAAACTCCAAGTTTCTCTATGATACTTGCCTAATTTTATGGATTTCCTGTGGAAGATTTTATCTTTGAGACTTTCGCTAACCAAACACTTTCCTCTAATGAGTTTTCTTCCTCTTGTCATAACTCTGCTTAAATATTCATCAAACTTTGTGCACCTGTTTTTTCTCTCTTGGAAAAGATCAGAAATAAGAACTCCCCTTGTGGATACTTTAAGATGCTTGCTCGCTTCTGCAATCTCAGCAATCCTTTCCAAAATGAATTTATGTTGAAAATCTACTGATTACTATGGACTTCACTGCAATAATCATGCCAATATCATTAAAAAATGCACTGTTGTCATTAAGATGTAGATCTTGCTACAGTTATGCCAGTCTTTATCTCCATAGCTTATAAACACCTACAGGATAAACTACTACACCTGTTGAATATAGGTTTGATGCAGATGACAACTTTAAAACTTAAGGTACTGCGTTTGTATGGGGTCTGAGAAGAGCGTGTTGTGGAATAGCATGAAATTCAAAGATTACTAATGCAAAAAAAAAGTTAGCCAATACCAAGTAACACTAGAAGTGGCATGCATTGATTACACTTATATGTCTCACTGAGTCTTCAGGAAGTTGGGAGCAGCAAATTTCCCACAGTCTTCCCTTATGGAGTTTCTGCCCTGTGAAGTGGGGTCATCTTCCATGTTCTTCCTGTTTAGTTTTTCTTTAGTTGTTTCTTTGGACAAGTAAAGGCCCAACTTACCTCAACTACAGCTCCTTCTTGTGTCCTACTGTATTCACACCCACCAAGCAAAAAGTGGGTGGAATTACTTAATCTATGGGTTAACACAAAGCATATGGCTTGCCTTTTTAATTCTAATAACGAGAAGAGCTACATAAATGCATGCAATCAATTAGCATGAAAGTTTCACATTGCTCAGACAAAATCATGGGCTGTCAAGGCTATCTTCCTTACAGCAGCAGCAGCTGCTCTCTGTTTCACACTTTTGGTTAGACCTACATATATCCATACATAGATATGTTCAGATAGAGATGTATGTTCAGACAACTGGTTGGGTTTAAGGTATCTCAGTCTTCCTGCGAGTACAATGAAGAGATTTCTCTTGGGTGGAACTGTCTTTGTTTTTTTGTAGTTCTCAGTCTTCTTGGTGACCTTGAGAGGCAAGGAGAGAACTGCAGGACTTGTGGTACAGCAGGCCCAGATAAGATCAGATGGTACACTGACAGTACACTCCCATTATCCCATCTCATTCCAGGGAAGTCATGCAGACAATCGTGTAACTGGTGAGGGCAGAAATTCAGCAGCCCCTCATACTGTGGAAGCAACAGGCCAGGAGTTCTTTCTTTGCTCCCTTGTTCTCAGTGGGAAAAAACCAAATACACTGAGGACTGCCCTCAAAAGCATAGTGACAGAGAACAGGACTCTTCATCCTCAGGAAAAGGAGATGTCAAGATTAATTTTCTACACCTGCAGGACCCTGTACCTACACTTCTCATGGGGTTATCTAGCACTCCTAATACAGCACCTGCCTTTGCTAAGAGGCACACAAGACAAACTACTGCTACAAATAAAGACTGAGGAACCATTCTTAACTGTTCTTATTTTTAGCAGCATGTTCTGGAAGTTGATACAGTGCCCCGGCATCAGCTTTTTGATCACACTAGCAGTTTCATTCTTGAGAGTCTAATTCATCTGCCACTGCAAATAGCCAATATGCTGCCTCTTTTCATGTGAAAGGGGGTAGGCCTGGCTGAGGATGATTGAAATCCCTCAAAGACTTTTTTTGCTTTGTGGCTGCATCAAGGGCAGCATGGCTTAGAAGGCCACAGGTGAAGCCCTCAGAGTCAAATATGCCAGCTGCCCATGCTACATAACTGCAGCAGTGGCTTCAGCTGGAGCAGCTGTGACATGTAGGGTAACAGCTCAGGTACACCCCCTCAGCAGAGTTGTAATGTAAAGAATACAGAGATAATCTTGCACTGAAGCCAAATTTGACACAGTGTTACAAAACATTAATAAAACCAGAGCACAAAGGTATAAATATAAATGTCATTGGTGGTTTATTGTTCTTTTTATGTACGAAGCTTTATTGTACAACTTACACAACTTTAGAATGGAAAATGGTTAAAAATGTTTACAAAAAAGGCATATTCTTAGAAAATTATGCTAGCAAAAACATTGGGAGGAGGGAAGCAAAACAATCTTCAGTGTGCAAACTTTTTATAAAAATAGAAATACTAACTACAGGTAGCATTTCATGATAAATTATTTAAATAGCCTATCTACACAATTATGTGATTAACTATTACAATGGCAATGAGAAAAATAATTTATAAAAATACAAGCAATGGTATACAAGATGACAGGAAAAAAATATAATACAACATTAGAAATTGTATTTGACTTTTTTTTCCAATGCCATTTCCTTACTGGGAATACATTTTCTGCAAAGAAATTTTGACTATGTACAGCATTAACCTTTTAGTACTACAGTAGCTTTAAAGTTTGTTAGACATTTGAACTCTGCTTAATCCAAAGATTTTTCTCAGTCACACAACAATGAGGTAATATTTGTACGTAAAACTTTCACCATGTTAATTTCTTTTCATTTTTTGAAAAGACAAGGAAATATTATAGGTAAAAGGATGCTGCCCCTTCTGTTGGGGGAAACAGTCTTTTAATGTACATCAAGGCCTCTCCCTCTTTTGCAAGGAGCTCCTGAAATTTAGTCTGTGAAGAATTCTGTCTTTTGTAGCTGCACATCAGTAGTTGCAACACTTAGTGTGCAGCGGCCCAAAGAGATGGTTAAAGTTACTGAGGGCAATCCTTGTGCCTCTCGGTGCAGTCTCCTCAGGGCAGGGATCCTGGCTTTGGGTTAGGCCCACTGACCAGCGGTAAAGCATCACAGACACTTCCCAGCACTAAGTAACACTAAGATGGTAAAAGGCATTCTCTCACATCTAGTGCTGTGGATGGGAGAGAAACTCCTACCATCTAAAGGGACTGGAATTTTAGTACTGCAGAACAGTTGCCTGCCAGGCTACCAACTGCCTTGCACAAAGAAAGGAAAAGCCAACATTGAGCTCAGACTGAGAAAAACAAACATCCCGTTGCCCACACCCTCACTTTTCCTTGCGCCTCAAAGCCTTTATGGGAAAATTGCTCTTTGTAACAAATCCATCACCACTATCTGCTCCAGACAAGATTTTTTTTACTCAACTAAACCCTCTCTAGTTTCAGTATAGAACAGAGATAATAAATAATCTGTATTTACAATCTTACAGTCATGAAGACTTGTAACAATGATCAGATGGATAGTCTTGACGCATTTCTTGTTGTCTTAATCAATAATCCCTCAGTCATTATAACATTAAGAACAGGCAAAAATAAATATTTTACAATTTTATCTACAGGCCCCTTTTCCTCCCCTCCAAAAAAAGTGAGGGGTTTAAAGCATCTATGGCATGTAGAAAAGGAATGTTTTCATTACATTATTTTTGTGCCTCTTTAACCATAAAAAGTGAAGCATGTGCTGGTTTCCTGAAGGACAGCACAGTGCTAGCTGAGATGGTGCTGCTTTCTGGCACTGTATCTGAAAGAACACATCTGAAGGTAAGCAAGACCTGCATCTAATCAGGAAAAAACAGAATCTAATTGTAAATCCCAGTTCTTCCAAAGCTGGTGTGGTCCAGTGTTCCGGTTTTTATCCTCTTTCCCCACTACCATGACAGAAATAGTTTTAGGATATCTGTTTTGTCCTGTGTAGTACAGCAGCTGATCTAGCTCACCACAAATAGAGTAAGGCTATGTTTTCATCTGAAAAATATGACATAGAAAACAGTAATTTCTCCAAATTAAATGGATGTAAACCAAGGTAGCGCAGCCCTCCTTAAAATAAATTTCTCTACCCCATAAAGAAAAAAGAAAGACCTAGAGTTCCCCCTCCCTCCCAAAACCCCTTTTCCCCACACGACGAAAGGTCTTCAGTTTAAGTAGTCCACAGCACATCCAAAGATGTTTTTACAAAATGCTACTCCATGGGACCTCCAGTTAGAGAGGCAGTGACACTGCACTGTGATAAACAGCAAACAAATATCTTTCCTACTGAAAGAAGTGTGCTTGTTCAGTGACGACAATTCTCATTTGCAAGACACATTTGTTTCCTTCCACTTCAGCAGAGGTCAGATAGCAAGTATGTTCTCACTTTCATTCTCTCAAAAGCATTCTCTTGAGGCAGGTCATGTGTTTCGAGTCCACATTTATGCAGAAAGAAGAAAGGAAGGAATAATATAATGGTCCCAGGATTCGTAAGGCTAAATGTTTCAAAAGGTGCAATTACCAGCATTTTTAAATAGTCTGTGAATCCAACAACCTTGTGATTATGGATCTGTGAAAAAAAAAAATTAAATACTTCTGTGTATTATCCATGGTTATGTCCAAGTCATTAATGCCTAGAGACATTTGTAAAGAAAACTGAAAGTGCTTGGGTGTGTGCTTGAGTTAGACTTCAGAATCGCATCTAACTACTATAATGTCACAATTTCAGAAGACTAGGGCAGCTGGAACTAGTATACACTTGACTCCACTGAACTTAAAGATTGCAATATATGGACAACCTTTTACTTTGCTTATTTTTAGGCAAATCAGTTTTTTGCTTGCTACAGTCAATATTTTGTATTTCTACTTTAGATTTGTCGGATGTGTTCATTTCTTCTAGTGAGCACTTTTGAAGTGATTCAAGATATATTTAATTTCTGGAACTCAACAGGGATTTCTGATACTTTGAAATAACACAATAGAATATATTTAGATTTTATACATTTGAATTTTTAATTGAAGAGTTTATCAAGAAGGTGTCCTGTTTCTGCCTGCAGAACTTGAGACTAAACCATTAAAGATCACAGTTGAACTTTCCCTCTTAGATCTTATGTCTTGAGCTTTCCTGAACCAATTCACTTATAGAGAATCTCTTAAATGCAATGTCATCCTTACCTCTGCATTCATATTTAAGGTCTGAGAAGAACACCATTTCTTGAGAGAAGACAAATAATCCTAGCCGACCACCGGCATAGGTTTTATCATAGATTGGTCCTGAGTCAGCCATGATTTTCTTCCCTTCATACATTACAACCCTACAAAGAGACAATAGTTCAGCCATCTTTGACAAGGTTCTGTGAGGTTCATCTTCACAGACACCCACTTTCCCTGGGATATTTCCTTCAGATAAAAGGATGATGCTCACCTGATGTAGCCAGTCTTTGGTCTATGGCTAAGTCGCCATCTGTATGCAGTGAAGTCTTTCCAGCCTATGTGACGAGGATCATGCCACAAAGTTCTCACCTATGAAAGAATATCTTTTTATTAACCAAAGGCCAGAGATAACACAGATGTTATTTTGACAAGAAGGTGCCTTACTATTAAAGGCTTCAAGTCATTAGGTTCTGTAATAGGAACTTTTGAAGTCAACTGCTATTAAATGTACTTCTTTTAAATATGTAACTTGGAAGCTACAGCACAACTCCAGAAACAATTGATTCACTGCTGCTGAAAAGCCTGTCTGCAGCAAGCAATCCTATTAGTTGTATACAATATTTGGCATGATTAGGAAAAAATACAAAGTCATTGGTCTTTGCCAAGAAGCCTGCATGATCAGCATGTGCAGGCCCCTCTAAGTGTCTATGTCTAACTTGCTGGAAGAACAGCCTACCTTATTCAGCAGAGTATGTTACTACATTGGAGTACTCATCACAATAAGAGTACTTTAGAATGTAGTAAGTGCCACTCTTACCTGGCCAGGAGTGTTCCCTGTGTGCCACAGAGCATTACGAAGGTGTTCTCCTGGACCAGTGGTGGAATTCACAACTTTGATGGAGAGACCTGAATAGCCTTGAGCTTTGGTTGGTGTGGAGTCCCAGTAAGACTGGGTGATCTGCTTCCACATGACAACATAGAAACGACTGCTAGATTGGTAGCCAAATACGAAGCCAGCATAATCATCATCCCTTTCTGTATTGATGAAGAAGGTACCACTGAAGTCCACAGCATTGAATTCATCAAAACCTATGGGGATATTAAAGGATAAAGCTTTAGGTGCTACTCTTTTGCTATTCTTAAACAACTCTTTAAGTTTCTTGGATTCTCTTCCTCTCCCCCACCCCAACTAAAAAAAGCAAACAAACACCCCCCCGATAACAAACAAAAAACTCAACCCCAAATAATAGTGTAATGCCTGTTAAATTTTGCCCCTTACCAACTGCAAGGCCAGGGTCGCAGTTGACTGTCTGAACCAGTTCTTTACCCTGGTGACGAACAACCCAGTTTGGATCATTTTGGGATGTTCCTTTCGGATCCAAGGGAATCATCTGAAATCTTCGGAAATCAGTCTCACTAATTTCTACATTTTCAGGGCAGATATCATCAATGTCTGGCACACTGTCTTGGTCAAAGTCATCTTTGCAAGCATCTCCACGTCCATCACCTGTAGGATAAAAGTAATTTTACCAATATAGCACCCCTGTTGTTTGCTTCTGAGCCTTACAGCTTGGGAGTTGAAGTCTGAATTGCAGATCTCTGACTGCCCAGGTACTTCTGGCAGATACGTGACACAAGCCACAACAGCTACTCTATCAATACCCTTTCACTCCAGCCTGATAGTGACTTAGGAGTAAGTTGGATACATGGTCATTTTTACATTGATCTTTACTCCTGAGAAGCACTGTAACAACATTCTGGTTTTTTTGTTATTTAGTTTCGTCCAACATTAAATAGTGTGAAAAAAACCAGCATCAAACTATTAGAAGATACTCTTAAAATGTTATTGTGATACCAGCTATCTTACCATCAGAATCAGCTTGATCCGGGTTGGCAACCAATCTGCAATTATCTTTGTCATCAGGGATACCATCATTGTCATCATCATGGTCACAGGCATCACCTTTTCCATCCTTGTCATGATCAGCTTGATTGGCATTGGGCACATAGGGGCAGTTATCAAGATTATTTTGATGGCCATCTTCATCTATGTCCTGGTTGTTATCACACTGATCACCTATGCGATCAGAATCAGTGTCCTCCTATCACAGGAGGAAAAAAAAAAAACCATTTTAAAAAGCCACTTAAAGAAGGCTGAGATAGGAGGCTTTGAAATAGGAGTCTTAATATGTAGAATTAATTGGGATTTATGCTTGCTTTATCAAGAGCTAAGATGGATATAGCAAGTGAACTAATACACACTTAAAACTGCCCATTATAACTGGTTTTATGCTACTTTAGTTTTGTTCTGGTTTTAATTTGAATCCACAGCATCAGAAAGCAGTGTGATCAGCTGTCATGTGCCTTTGCCACATGACTTTTCTGTCAATAGTCTACCATATTGGATGCAGGATACTTTATCTCCTGCCTTCCCTGGCAGCAATATGGTTTCAAGACCCAAATAAGGGTTGGACTACTCTGTACTTAGTCAGTAGAAACTGTAACATTAAAACACAGTCTACCAAGTCTTGGTGTTACAGCTTCTACACCATAGCATAATTTTCTCTATCATAAAAGCCTCTAGTATTCTTCATAGCCCCTGGTTCATCAGTCAAGACAATTGTTTCCATGGGGGTCACAGACTGCATTAACCAACTACTGTGCTTGTTGATCACGTGTTTTAGCCAGTCATCTGCTTAGTCAGCTTCTGAACTAAGAAAAACAATCCCATCATCCCTGAGGCTGCCTCAAGGTTTAGCCTAGTAGTCTTGTTAACACAGGTGGATGATCCTGGTGTAGACAGAAGGCATACCACACTGTTGGAACAGCTACTAATTCTGCCACTTGAAATCCAGTATCTCCACTTCTACAACTTTATTAGGAAAATGTTTGGAAAGCCATTAGAGTTTTATATTAAGATTTCAAAGTCATTAGAGAAACGCTGCCTGAAATGATCTTCAGGCAATTCCCTTCTTCAGGTGGGGAAGTAGTAAAGCAAGAGACAATGACTAAGAAATTTTATATTATCTGTTTAAATCCTTCAAGTAACAATGCTTTTAGGCTACATGGACACACTACACTACATTCCACTGACTTGCAACAGCTTTTCTAACCCTTCAAACATTCCAGTTATGTCCCTGAAGCTATTAAACTTGCAGTCTTTTAACTGACAGGATGGTATAGGCTTTATCTATTTCTGCCTTCAGTTTTTGAATCAGTAAGTTGTCTGAGAGTCTGGATCCCCCTGGATTTTTATGAAGGTGAATTTCAAGTGTCAGAATATGCCTTTTCCTTAAGGAAAAACAACTCGTTCTGCCTTCAACTTACTGGTAGAAGAATTGTCTTAAATGCAGTTGGCTTCAAGCGTAGGGACAGTTTAAAGAATGACTTTGTGTCTAACTGAGCACAGCACTACAGGCTATGAAGAGGGTAGTTCCACTACCACTTACATTCTTACAGTGCTCCCAAATTAGTTCATATTCTCACTGTGAGGATCACCACAACTGACAAACCTAAGAAATGTTTTTTTCAGAAAATACCTAGTAGCTGTTCAAACTCTGAGGGCATGTTACTTGATAAAGGCACCATTTGGGAAAATAGAATGATTTGTGACAAGTCAAATTTCAGGTGCAATGTGTTAAAATATTTTCTGCAACACAAAACATACATTTTTTATCACATCAGTCCTCTACTTACATAATATTCAAACCCCTTACCTGGTCAGGGTTGTGTTCCAGTGGACAGTTATCACACTGATCTCCAACACCATCCAAGTCTGTATCCCTCTGATCTACATTGTAGACATATTGGCAGTTGTCCCTTTCATTAAGCACCCCTGCAAAAGTTCATGAATAAAAGTCAGACATCTAAATGCTGCAAAGGACTGTACAAAGCCACCACATGCTTCTTTAAACATTTTTAAAGCACTTTGAGCAACATTTAAAAGCTTTGAAACATGACTCATCATGAGCTCTGCCACACACTTCTGTTCTTACTACCTGTGAGAGTGGAGCTAGGATTGAACTGTGCCAAAATGTATATATTCCAAAGTGAATTTCCATTAGCTTTAACTGTTCCTTCAAGAGCCTTCATGTCCTGAAACCACCACAAGAGAACTTGTGTGTTCAGGAATGAAATATTGGTAGGAAATCAGTGTTACATTGGGTTCATTTGATTCATGCCTGATTAGAAAACCATCTAAAGGAGTGATTAGAGGCCACCTACCATCTCCATCAATATCGACTGCACATGCATCTCCTTCTCCGTTGTTGTCAGTGTCAGTTTGATCAGGGTTGTGATTGTAGGGACAGTTGTCGCAGCGGTCACCAACATCATCCCTGTCGTAGTCATACTGCTGTGGGTTGTAGATGAATGGACAGTTGTCCTGTAAAAAGGAGAAAAGCCCAGCTTTAAAAAGGGTCAAATTAAAGCTTTAACCAGATTCTGTTTATGCTTGTATTGCTATATGAAAGAAGGAATGAAGGGTAGGGAAAACAGTTAAAACTCAAATGCTACTATCTCAAAAATACCCCATTG
Organism: Climacteris rufus; assembly: GCA_013398175.1. Taxonomy (NCBI): domain Eukaryota; kingdom Metazoa; phylum Chordata; class Aves; order Passeriformes; family Climacteridae; genus Climacteris; species Climacteris rufus. The sequence goes on from VZRZ01002579.1 coordinate 178,098, forward strand.
CTTGCATGAGTGTATGAATGGCTGAATGAAAATGAAAATTCACTTCCAAAGCTCAAACAGCTGCAGAAAGTTTGTCTGCATAGTTATGCATATCTAAGGTTTCTAGGATAGCTGTCAGTGCCAGCAATTTCCTATGGTCCTCTCTTAAGATTAAGGTCAGAAGCTAGACAGCAGCTTAAGGAAGGGGAATGGAAAAGCCACATTCTCAAAGGCTGTTCTTTTCTGTTGTCTTACCCGGTCATCAGGAATGCCATCATCATCATCATCACTGTCACAGGCATCACCAATCCCATCCTTATCATAGTCTTCTTGCCCAGAGTTAGGCAGATTAGGGCAGTTATCCTAGAAAGAATGAAGTACACAGATGTGTTCACTCCTGGTGTGACTACAATAGGGATTTGAGCAGGTAAAATCTAATCATTAGGCAAAATCATAATACCGCCATCAGGTAGGTGTTATCTTACTGTAATTCCCTCCATTTAAGCTAGTCATTACTGTGATAAGTCTTAGAAAACCATGAAATAATTTTTAAAACAAAGATTGGGTTGCTTTTGAGAATCTTATCCTGCTTTTCTTCCCCTGGAGATACCTATCTGTCAGAGCAAAGCTAATACAGGTATGGCCTACACTAGAATCTTCCTAGACCATTTACAACAAATCAGGCTTCATTTTTTCCATATCACAAGAATATACAAAGCAATACAGCAACAGGAAAAACGTCCTAGCAATGCCTTGACAATGGTATTCCTACACCTCCTCTATCCCTAGAAAGTTGTTTGCAGAGAGAATAGTTTAATAGCTCTAACTAGATAGAGACTTGCTTTATACATCGAACCTAACAGATTTTGTATATTTCTTGATAAGTTAGGCTGTTAAAATAGTAGACAAGAAAAGAGGATGAACCTACTTTTTTACAGTGGTAAGTGGCATTGGCAACACAAACCAGGTTCTCATTTGGCCATCCATCCAAGTCAGTATCTTCTCCACAGATGATGCCATTACCAGCATAGCCTGGTTTACATTCACAGCGATACATGGGATCACTGAAGTGGCCAAGGTAATTACATTTGGCATTCTTGTTGCAGTCATGTGTTCCATCTGTGCATGGATTACGTGGCTTGCAGACCTAGAAGGCCACACAGAAATTAAACCCACTGAAAACATCTTTTTATCCCTCACTTTTTCCCCAGAGATTCAAATAAATCCTGATCAATCAGGAAAAGAAAAGCCTCATACATAACATTCTTCCAGTTCCCAACACCAGTAGCAGTCTTAGCACTAACTATTTTTCTTGTTAAAACCTTATGTATTATCAAATGGAACTAAGCACTAAGATATCTCTGAGGCACACACTGTTGTATTGTTATTGAATACTGATTTACTCCTAAATTACTCCTAAAATTATGTATAACATCTGAACCCTGCATGGCTGAGGAGGACAATGATATTTGAAACTCATTTTGATCTCCAAAAGCAACTTAATGCTTCTGTTCTGAGTCACAGGAGATGGTGTTTTATTAAATGCACCAGGTCCTTCTTGCCTAAACTGCATAGGTGTTTTCTGTTTTTTAGAAACTTTGTGAGATTCCATAACCCAGAACAGTTCTCAAATTGACAATACCTGTTTGTTAGTCATGGCATCCTCAACACTGCGGCCAAATGGCTGTGTTCCAGTGAAACGTGGTGGGCAAGGCAGACAGTTGTACCCAGGTTCAGTATTCTCACACCTGTGCACTCCATTGAAGACAAAGCAGGCATCAGGAACCTCTTTGCACTGAAAAACGAGTTTAAGATAAAGGAGAACAACAGTTAGCATTATAAAACAGTGATTCTATTCTCCCTTCCCATTTTCTTTCATTCCCTTTCAAGGCGTTAACTATAGTCTTACCTCATCAATATCTTGGCAGTGAACACCGTCACCATGGTAGCCAGCAGGACAGGCACCACACTTCCAGGAACCATCGGGGGAGCTGGTACATGTAGCCCCCGCAAAGCAAGGATTAGACAGACACCCATCTGTGGAACAAATGAAAAAGTGTTATGATAAAGGATGTTTGCCATGCTGTTACAGTACTGTATTTGGCTGCTAGCACTTGTGTTTTACAGACTTTACCGCTGTATTTTCAAGATTATCAACACCCTTCAGATATTTATGGGATAATGGATACTCACCAATCGGACAGTCCTGTTTGTTGCAGACCTGAGTCCCTCTAGCTTCACCTACACAGGTCTTCCCACCATACTGAGGCTCGGGATTATTGCAGAGACGGGTACGTTTTTGAAGTCCTCCTCCACATGTCACTGTGCAAACATCCCATGGAGACCATGGTCCCCAGTTGCCATTAACTAAAGGGAGAAGAAGTTTAAGTTAGAAGACATGCATAGCCTTACAGCGCTACAACTAATTTCTACCTGACTAAGGATTATTACTTTTGTAGTGAGAGCATTTCAGACATCGTTCCAACGTAAATGACAGAATTAACGGACTCCATGGAAGAGGCATAGAAAATAGTTTAGCTTCATCTGAAACTAACCTATGAGGTTTTATGTAACCCACCTCTAAGTTTAAAGAGAGAAGAATACCAGAACTAGGTTATTTAATAACTACTCAGGAAGCTCACCATTTAAGCTACCAAAAGGTAGTTACCACCAGGATACACTTACTTGGGCAAGGATCTTTCTGGCAGGCTTTGTTTTCTCTAGCCTCACCCTCACAAGGTTTGCCATTCAGCTGTGGCACTGGAGAGTTGCAGAGACGAATTCTAGTGATGATGCCCGTACCACAAGTGACAGAACATGATGACCATGGTGACCAGTGACTCCAGCCACCATCCTGTTTAACTGTAAGAGAGATGTCTGTTATTCATAGTTTCTGAAGATTTCTGAAGAGTTCAGCTGCACAGCACCTAGGACAGCCAGTACCAGGACTATACCAAGGACTCCACATATAATGGATAGCCTTCTCACTGTCATAGATCAACTTTTGCCACTAGAGAAATTTCATACCTAAACTGGCATTAAATTTTGTCCTGGGAGCAGTGCCCAAGCATGTCTGTTTACTGCATTACCTATCTGCACCCCTCCACCTGATTAATACAAGTCCTTAAAGCTAGAAGCCAATGATCCATGCCAGTGACAGAGCAACATGGTCATCTTTGATGTTGACACTCAGCCAGTAAAAGCAGCCTCTGTTTTACTTCCAGCACGAGCAGATGAAGTACTTACATCTCTTATCACACTCCTGAAGGTGACAAGTCCGAGTCTGTACAGAAGAGCCTTCACAGCGGTTATTGAGACTGTCACATGAACGCCCTCTCTGCTGAATCCCATTACCACAGGTTACAGAACACGAGGTCCATTCAGACCATGGGGACCATCCATCATCTGCATAGTCGCTGGCTGCAGAGGGATACAAGTCTGAATAAGAATCAAGGTACATGTTTTTCCATAGTCTTTTCTCCCACCCCTCTCTCCACAAAAAAGGACACAACTGTCCTCAGAAGCCACAGGCATCTTCCTTTCTTGTACAAGCTAAAGGCCATGAACTCAAACGTTTCAGTATGTTGCATATTGTAGAAAATATGTGAACATTCATCACCTGAGTGATGAGATTAGCCTCAAAGAAGCATCAGACTAACCTTCCTTCAGTAGTGCAAGGTTACCCTTGTATACCCAGCTGTGGTATCCTGCAAAGCAACTGCTATAGAAGTGTGAAAGTATTAAGTACTTACGCCAGCACCGAGGGCAGCACTCCCCATCAGGCACAGTGGCATTGGAACAAGGCATGAGAGGACAGGACACTTTCCGGCATATAGTGGCAGAGTTCTATAAACAGTTGTGAGAATTGCAGTTAGAAAGTGGAATACAAACAATGTCTGGGGTCTGGGTAAATAATCAAGATCTTTTCTGCAGCACTGTTAGATTCAATAGTGTATCTAAAGCAGAGACCCTTGTATTTAGAGCTAATACAATCCAAGGGGTAGTCCCAGGTATTTTCAGTCAAACTTCATCTCATTTCCATTCTCACCCACTAATTTTTAGTCAAGAGCAGAAATATTTTGGTTTTGCAGAAGTTTATCAAGAGTAGCTAGCAGACGCTGGCTAGAGTAAATGACTATTATGTGATACTCAAAGTATAAGGTCAGACTTCAAAGAAGTGAAACAATAACTGAAAAGAAAGTTGGCTTCTCATTCATATGGATTTAAGCTGATTATACAGTAAAGATAAAATGAGTTTAGTGGACTCTGCTCAAGAGCCATGAAATCTATAACTTATACTTAGAGGTTCTTGATCTGTAAGCCAAACAGGCAGGGTAAGAACACCCACCTCCAATCACAATGAGAGCTAAAGGACAGTCTGTAGTTTTGCTTCTTGAAGGTAGCAGCTTGGTCAGAAGAATGCTCTCATGATTACTATTTTAATCTTCCCAAGCAAATTACTAGATTGAGGCAACTACAGCTAACATTGAGTAAGAAGGTTGGTAGGAAAGAGGCAAATGTAGAAGTCACAGTATCATTTGTTGACTACAAGACAAAACATGTAGAGAGCTAAAGAAGCAGATGCAGAATTCGAGATGCCTTGTATTGCACATGAACAAACACTCAGCTCTTAGTTTCTAAAGAGTGTCAGGCTAGTTAACCCACTCTTTGGTTAACCTGTTAACTTTTGGTTAACTAACTGGTACTCCAAAATGCTTTTGCTAAGCTATACTTAAATGAAACAAGCAAATAATTTAAAGAAACTCTGAAACTGTATATTTTGTGTATATTTACACCATTCAGCAGCAGTGAAATACAAAGCACAAATATCTTGCCAGGTGATCCTAGGATTTAAACAGTCAAACTGAAATCTGAAAGGGATTGCTGTTCCATATAATCTGTAACAGCTAACGGGACCCAGCTAGAAGTATTTTCTAGATAAACACCACAAGTTTAAGTGCCTTTACTGAGTACTAGAATGTATTTTCCAAGACATTCTTGCTGACCAAGTCAACAAGAGGTTCAGTGAGGCCAGAATGTAGATCTAGCAAAGCTGTTAGCACCATACAGTTGTTCTATTGATGCTTATTTTTAGTTTACTGAGAGACTTACGTAAAGAATAAAGGCATTCCCCAAATTAAGGAACTGGAAACATGTTAATAACTATATCAGAGTGACGTTTCATATAATTTTTTAAAATAGTGCTGTTGTAACAATACATGGAAGTTGCCTTCATACCAGAGATCCAGTAGAATGAAATAAATGGAATGATTCTATGGCTTCTTTAGTATGCCCAGTTCTGTGCATGATATACTCTTTCGAACAAACAATGTCATTTAGAAATATCTGTTAATTCCAACTCAAGAGTTTATATACAGGGGATTTGTGAATGTGAGGAATCTTACCTGGCAAGTACATTCAGTGCAGCTGTCAATAGTCCACTCATCTTTATTTTTGTGCAAGATTCCATTATGAATGCATGCTCCAGGAGTGATTTGGACTACTTTGGCAATGATTTCATTTTCTTCAGTCTTAGGGGTGAGAGGCAAAGAGAAAATATTTAGAAATTTATACAGAAATACCCTTTTTCACAAGAGTCAAAGTAAATTTATTGCTGTTTATACAAGCTCTCAAAAGCCAGGTTATAATTAATTCACTAAGTGCCAGTTAATAAAAGGTACCACGAATTTAACTCACCACTTTGCGAACTCTGTCTTGCAGCGTTGTAACCATGGACCGCAGCCCTTGCAGTTCCACAAACATATTTGTTAGTTCATCACAGGAAAATCCACAGACTGCTTGGATGTCCTTTGTTTTATGGCCAATGTAATTAGTGCGGATAGCCGGGCTGGAGCCATTGATGGGGTTGTCCAAAGTAATGATCGCACTAGTGGCTAAGAGAAAAAACAGACAAAGAAAATGCATTTTTCACCACGTGCATTTATCATTCCAGGCTAACACCTGTTAAACAGCTGCCACCAAATTCATTAGGGTGCCTGCAGAAATATAATCTTATTCTTATGCAATGTGAATTTGCATGTCAGCATATTCTGTGTTCTGTTTCAACTTGTCTTTCTAACGTAATGAGCAATCTTATTTTTAATAGGTCATTGCATTCAGAAGATTGTAAACTTACAGCTGGAACAGCCTTTGTTTCTCAGGATAGTTTCCAGAGTTGTTCCAAAGACAAACCGCACATTCTGCAGCACACCCTGTGGACAGAGGAAGAATTACAGCTACTTGCAGCAACTGTAAGGGAAAGAACTCTCCACTTGCATGGGAAGACTGAAGGTCACTTAAGATCTTTAAGAGTAATTTCATGACAGACAGATGGAAAAGTGAAACACATTGCCCTATTCTCCTTAATGAAAACAAGCCCTGCTTCTTAACAGTTTTATCCTAGAGCATAAGGACTTGGTGACTCTCCAGGCAGGAAGGAAAAAATCCATGAATATCAGAACCTCATATAAGAAGCTGAGCAATGAAGCTGCAACTACCTGTCTGGAAGCTTCAGTGCCTTCTGATTGCTGCAGAAAGTTCCATCCCTGCAAATCTAATGTTTCACCCTTCAAACTCCACTACTAAAGATTCAGACGTCTCTGTAGCTATTTAGGCTTGTTGAGTAACTAATGCACCTTCAAAATAGATGACTGAAAATACTAAGCAAAAAAACATAAGTGAAAGTCTTACCTGGAAGTTGTCATTGACTCCCCCTTTGGCAATATGGAGCCTGGCACTGCTGGCCAGGTCCCTAGTAAAAATGTTCTGGATGGGGATGTCCAATTCAGCGTTCTCCATTTTCTCACACCCCACATAGAGCTGAGCTCGGTCCTCCTGCACAAACAGGGTGATATTCTTCCAATGTCCTGTAGCTAGCAAGACATCCTCTACTGACACTAACTGCTGCTGCTTGCCATCACCAGAAAGGCTCAGGTCCAGAGAGCCTGCCTTGCCATTTGATACTAGACTGAAGACATGACCAGAGCCATCTTTCTGTTCCACAGAGAGCAGTGTGCCTCTGCTTTTCTTGGCTTGCCGGAGAGTGGCCAGGAGGATGAAGCCTTTCTCAGCATGGATGGCATCTAACAAGTCTTGGAACTTTGAGTCAGGGACAGCAGGGATGCGACTGGCATCTTCAATGCGGTAAGCAGGGCTGGAGGATTCTGGTCCCTTCACCAGGTACACCCCAGGGGCCCGGCGCCCAGCTCCCTTCCGCATGAAGCCAATGAGTTCAAAGAGATCGAAGACACTGTTATCATCACTCCTGGATTCTGCAGAGAGAGATCAGGACAAGCATCATGAGAAAAGGATAAGAAGAGACTGAGTAGGTGTATAGCTCCTAGGACTGCTTAACATTTTGGCTCCTGGTGCCCATCGTGCGAGGCACAGCGCCTCACAATCAAGCACAGACAGTAGATCCGATGGTGCAGCAGTCCCACCAGGAGCTGCTGTGAGGCAGTACATGTGCATTCTTGTACAGGAGCCAGTCGGCACAGGACTGCCAGGTACCCGCTGACTGACACACAAAGGTAGCAGCCATTCTGGCACCTTATTACACTCTAGCAGTGGAGAAATAGACAGAGCCCAGACTGCAATATTCCTATGCTAGGACATGGCAAAGTGAGCTTGCTTAATCCAGCTGAGTGACAGCAGCAAAGTATCAGCTTCTCTATGGCACCATGACAGCAGCCTACTACCCCATTCCTTCCTCAGCCAGTTCCTACATCATGTTCCTCCTTTCCTCTGCCCAGCAGAGCTGGACACACTACACGCTCAAGTCCTGGAGACTCTGCATTCCTGTTGCTAAAGGTTACACAAATTCCATACCAGAGAAAAGTTTCCTGTTTCCAACTAGCTGATGCTCAGGTTAAAACGCTTTTGTTCATTGAATGCTTTAGAGCTCTTTACCACCGAGCACAACTTCATCTGCCCACACAGGCACCAAAGCGTTTTGGTTTTGTTCCCCCCTTCCCTGACTGCCCCAGCACAGAGGTAGCCTTACCTGCAGTGCGCTTCGTCTCTGAGCTGCCGAGCACGAGGAGAAGGAGGCAGAGGGCAGTCGCTGGCCCCATGGCAAAGGTCTGTCTCTGAACCAGCCTGGGGACACACGCAAGGAAGAAGGTCACCGCTCTGCCGTCGCACCCAAGACCGGCGCCAGCGAGGCTCCCGCAGGAAGGGAGGCTGTGCAGCGGGGACGGGGCAGGTGTCCCCGGCCGCCCTCGGACGGGACGGGAGCCGCCTGAGCACTTACCGCGGGAAGAGCGATCCGGGCGGTCAGCGCCGGCCTCCGGGCACCGGCGACCAATATCCGCGGGCAGCCCCGACTGTCCCGGCGCGGGAGGGCGAGCGGCTGCGAGCAGCTGTGGCGGCGCTGCCGGGACACTGCGGGCGCCGGCTGCCGCGCGCGCCTTTAAAGGGATGGCGCACATTCCTGGGCGCGCGGCGGGCCAATCGGCGGCGGCGGGGCAGGAAGCGGGAGGCGGGAGCCGGGTGGCTCCGGGGCCAGGGACGACTTTCCGCAGGGGCCGGGGGCGGGCGCGTCCCGCGGGCCGGGGGAGC
>VZRZ01002579.1:186735-221111 GCA_013398175.1 Climacteris rufus
AGAACCCCGCCTGGCACCCGCTCCCCGCCTGTCCCGCCTCCCGTCCGGCGTCCCGGCCTTGCCCTCCGGCCCCGGGGCTCCCGGCCGCGCGCACCGGCGCAGGAGGGGCGCTGGGAGCGCGTCCCGCCGCCGGCACCTGGCAGGGCCCTGGAGGAGAGGTGCGCCCAGACGGCATTGCCTCCGGCTGTCCTGAGGCGCTGGTGAAAGCATCCTTCACTTAATTAACCCAATTCACTTAATGAGACCTTCTCTTCCCGCTCATTGGTTCCAATACACAGCGCACGGGACACTGGGTTCACAAAAGGGGAACAACGTGAATTCTCATTAGGTCTTCCTGCCCAGCCTTGGAAGAGCCGGGCCGTGTGGGGGAAGAGAAGGGACCATCGTCGGGAGGATGGCAGGCTGGAGGAGTCGGGACCTGCCGTCTCCTCCTTTCCACTGCCCCCCCTCTTTGTCACTGAAGAAAGGTGTGTGGGGGTGACCCTCAAACAACTTGGCCTTAGGAATGAAATGACTATTGCTGTACTGCAGCTGAGAATCTCCCATAGCAGCTTTGTTTAATGAACAAAATGACTAACACTACTTAAGCTAAGAATTTCCCATGTAATATGAATTCCAGGTAACAGGAAATCTTGTAAAGGTTAAAAGGTAGGTTCCCTACATCATGTCATACTCTGAATGACTAAAAGTGACTTGAGCGTGTGAAATGGCTTTGAAGTAACCGAATTCCAAAAATGGTTAATTCCTCTGCATTCCCTGGCCTTTGTATGCTTGGCATGTGCTCCTGTGGAAAGTAGAGTGTCAGTGAATGAGAAGGATCTACTCAGGCGATTGCGTGTGTGGCGAGGGAAAATTGGAGTGAGCAGTGACTGCGTTGGACTGTAAACTGAACTGTGTAAAATGCATCAAACGATTGGACTGGCTAATGTATGAGGAGGAATTACTGCTCTACGGATTATCCCACAAAATGCTCTGGGAAATTCTTGACCCAAAGAATGAGATAGCTGCAGAATTGTGTATATTAGGGCAAAGCCAAAGTTATTGTCTGCCCTTTTAACTTAGAAGATAGAGTATACCATCTGAAGTAGGCCTCTTTACTGGACAGTGATTCATAGAAGAAAAACCTCAAGCATCTCAAGATAAAAAACTGAGAAGGGAAATGATGATGATGAGACCCTTGTCAGAAAAAAAAAAAACAAACCAAAAGATCTGCAAGAGAGATCAACCAAGATACATGGACTGTTCTTACCTGGACAGGTTTAGCTCACAGGTGGTTGTAATTCTTAGTGGCCAGCCCACTAAGCCCTTTATATACTGGTGAGTTTCTCTGATGGATTTTCTCAAGGAAGCCAAAGGGACTGCTGCTCATGTGAGCTTGTGTCTTAGAGCCTGGAGAGTTATGATCAAGCTTTTCTTCATGTGGCAGTAAGTCAAGCTGAGATTAAAGTTGAAAGGCTGTGAGAGAACCTCAAAAGTGTTCTTACATCAAGTGAGGAGTTTGAGGTTGGCAACCAGGAACTGTGACTTCAAAATGAAAATGATGTCCAAAATTTATCTCTTATTTAATCCAAAAGTGTGTGGATGAATACATAATCCTCTGCCAGAATACTCCTGCTTGATGGGTATTGTGAGAGTTTGTAAATTGCATTGTGTGGGTTTGTAAGTTGGATCCATCTTTAAATTTTATAGAATGCATTTGGAACATGGATTCAACTTCAAGCTGTCCAATTACACCAGAAATACACCACAGCGATGGAGGCCGTAATCTGATCCATCATTTTTGCATGTACTACACTTCCAGGTTCATATTCTTACTACTGTATGTATTGTTGACTTCTGTGGAGCTGATACCAATTTACACGCTTGTAGCTGATGCCAGAATTTACCACTTAGCTCTGCTCTGGTAGACAAGAGATGACTAACTGGCTGAAACACTTTTAGTGGAGTTTACCTGTTGTGTTCTGGATGTATCCAAGAATGTAAGCTCTGTTAAAACTGGTACCCAGCTCTTGGAAGTGCATGGATGTTTTATGTGGTTAATCTGTTGTTAATTCTTTTGTCATGAATCCTGGATTCACATAATTTTTCTTACTTTCTCTTGAGTTCAGGGTTCTTTTAGATTTTTATTGAATGGTCATTGCAGAGTATATTTACAAATCCAAAACTTCTTAGTATTGCTTACTTTTAGACTGTAAACAAAAGTTGTGAAAAAGTAGCAGATATACAGTAAGTATCTGGAAAAACATTGATAATAATTTCTCTCCTGTGAGTGTAAATGTGGTCCCACGCCATTGTAGTCATTGACTCAGATTTAGTTAATATATTAATGATACCGTCAGAATTCAAATAATTAATTTCTATTGCAGTTCCTTTCCTTTAATTTGTGATATATGCAGAATTAATTTGGACTCTTGCAGTTTTTGTACACAGAACCATTTTTCTCACTGCATAAAACCTTGAGTGAAAAATGTAAAGTTTTTATAAACTTCTGTTGACTTGAACAAACAGATTAATTTTCAGTGGAAGGGGCAGGATGAAAGTATGGATAAAAGTATGGCTTCCAAATTGCCAGTGTTGGAGACAAAAGCTGAGTGAATGCACAGCTGGATCTTCAACTTGTCTGACCTCTGTAATAACTCACATTTTATGCTAGTTGAGATTATTTTCTCCCTTCTTGCAGTCAATATTCTCAGCAGAAAGCTGAAGTGCATAGTGAACGTGATAATCATATATCATATCCCAGAGTATTTAGCTTCTGTAAACATGGTGGTAAAGTACAAGAAAGACCAGTTTATCTGTTCACTATTTGCTGGATAAAGAATTGGTTGGATGGCCACACCCAGAGGGTAGTGGTTAACAGCTCAGAGTCCTGATAGACATCATCCCTCCAGGGTTCGTACTGGGGCCGGTTCTATTAAATGTCTTTCTCAGTTACATAGATGAAGGGATCAGTCGGTATTCAGGTGACACCAAGCTGAGTGGTGGAGTTGACACGCCTGAAGGATGGGATACCATCCAGAGGGACCTGGACAAGCTCAGAAGCAAGTCTATGGAAATCTCATGAGATTTAACAAGGCCAAGCGCAAGATGCTGCACCTGGGTGAGGCAATCCCCAGTATCAGTAAAGACTGGGGAATGAATGGATCAAGAGCAGCCTTGCCGACAAGGATTTGGGGGTGCTGGTGGGTGAGAGGCTGGACATGGCCCAGCAATGTGCACTCAGCCCAGAGAGCCAATTGTGTCCTGGGCTGCATCCAAAGCAGTGTGGCCAGCAGGGCAAGGGAGGGGATTCTGCCCCTCTGCTCTGCTCTGGTGAGACCCCACCTGCAGTGCTGCATCCAGCTCTGGGGTCCCAGCACAGGAAGGACATGGACCTGTTGGAGCAAGTCCAGAGGAGGGCCACCAAGGTGATTGAAGGGATGGAGCACCTCTCCTGCAAGGAAGGGTTTAAAGAATTGGGATTGTTCAGCCTTAGAAGGCGGTGGGTTGACTTTATTGTGGCCTTCCACTACCTGAAGGGAGCCTACCAGAGAGCTGGAGAGGGACTTTTTACAAGGGCCTGTAGGGGTGGGAAAAGGGATAATACCTTGAAACTGAGAGTAGATTTAGATTAGATACTAGGATGAAATTCTTTATTCCATCTTTGGAAGGCCAGGTTGGATGGGGCTCTGAGCAACTAGTCTCTGGGGCTCTGAGGGCTCTGGGGCTCTGAGGTCTAGTGGAAGGTCTACCTGCCCATGACATAGAGATTGGAACTAGATGATCTTTAAGGTCCCTTGCAACCCAAATCGTTATATGATTCTCGGGTACCTGCTGTGGTAACAATATGCAAATTAGATCAAAGGATCAATCAGTGTGAGTTCAAGTATGGTTTGATTCTAGGGCAAACAATAAAGAAAAGGAAAATAGTAGTAATAGAAGAAATTAACTTTTTTTCTAGGTAAGATCTTCTGTATAGAATCTTTTTATAATGTTATTCCTTGGCACACAGAAAGAGGGTTTTAAAAATTCATTTAAAGTTACATAAATACAGTAAGGAATCGTAATAACCTATGCTGAAATTGTAATTTGGGAGTAATAGGACACTGAAATGCATGTTATTGAAAGAATTCACAGCATTTTATCTGGTAAGTTTTAGTCACATAGAAGGTGAACTTTTAAAATATACAATATACCTTTATATTCAATACACAATGTACCTTTTCATAAAGTTATATAGTATATTAATATAAATATATAAATATTTAAATCAACTTTTTGACACAGCATTGAAAATACCAGGTTGGGTTGCTTATTATTATTGTAATTTTGCAATTTAGCAAAGATCTAATAAGTTTTTATGATGCACAAAATGGTTTTGACTTGTTTTTGATGGAATTGATTTTGCCTGCCATTGGAAAGGTAGATATTTGGTCCAGGTTTGATGCTTAGATCCTTTCTCTGTTAATTTTTAGAAGATCCTATTTGTTTTGGGATGAAATAATTCCCTCCTAGAGGTTCTTGGGGTTCCTAAAGAAACAGCTAACTGGTTTATTTTCAGTGGCTGTCATGGTTTAGAAATAGTATTCCCCAATTCGTGCCCCTACCAGGACTCCAAACCAGATGCTGCTTTCTTGTTCCCCCCTCTTTCCCCTGCCTCTTCCTACTCCGGACATGGAGTTGAGAATTGGAGGCACAAAAAGGTGAAAATCATAAGTTGAGATAAGAACAATTTACTGGCAACAGAAATGAGTTAAAAAACCCGAACAGTAACAACAACAATATTAATAACAAAAGGTATGAGACAAAGGAACGATTTACACAGAAAGTAAAGCAATATTGGAATGTTTTGCCCACCGTGCTTTCTTCCCTGACGGGAATCCTATCCCTCCCACGTGATGTGAGGTGGTATGGAATAATATTAGGGCCTGGCCACACCCCTTTCCCAGCTATTGTGAATAATTAACCCAGTGCTGGCTGAAACAAGGACAGTGGCTAAAGTCAAATGAGAAGGATCTCACCACTTTTGACTTTGTGTGGCATGTCCTCCGTTGGCATTTATTGTACTAACAGTAAGGAAGCTCCCAGGGGAGGTAGATACCTGTTGGAGGAGTGCAGATTTCAAGGCAGGGCATAACCCTTCCCCTCGGGGGTGGAATCCAGGACATTGCTGTTTGGCAGATGTGTCATGTCTGTGAAAGAGTCATTCTACATAATTTGCAGTAAAAAAATATGTTTGTGCCTATGTTCTTGACAAGAATACCTTGCTTATCAGCATTCTTACTTTGCAGGCATATTCTGTGGGCTAATCACAGTTGCAATCTGTCTGCATGTACAAATCAGATTGGATTTTTTTTGTCTTTGAAATTCTTCTATCGAATCTAGACCTTCTTCCATATCAAAAAAAAAAGTGAGAAATTGCAGTGTCTGATGATTAGTGACTAAAGTATAGCTAACTCATTGAGCTGAGCCCTCACCTCTTTAAAAACAGAAATGTTTTCATTTCTTCTAAATTGTAATGGGTGTGCAGCACATTTTTTTACAAAGAGTCTGATTTTGTGATTGACAAAATGCACTCCAATATGATGAAAAGAATATGCTTTAAAGGGATTAACGGTAGTGGTAGAATTTTCTTAGAAGGTTGTATATAATTTTGTACCACTGTAATGCCATTAGCATTTTTCAGCAGAAAAAAGTGCATCCATTCAGTACTTTTTATGCCTTTTTTTTTTTTCCCTAGAAGGAAAATGCGTTAATTTTTAGGAAATACTAAGAATTTGCAGCATGAAACAAAAAATATCCCCCAAGTCTGTTCCTGAAACTAAAAGCATTTACTGTACTTCAGAGTTCAAGTTGGTTTTCTTTGTCTATGAAGGAACAAAGAGGAAAAAACCTAGTATTCTCTATCAAAAGGCTTTTTCATGTCCTTCCTTTGTCAGTAGCAGATCAAAAGTAACCTTAGATATAGGCATCTAGTCTCTGCCTCAGTGAAGAATTTCTAGTGAGTGAACCATTAGAGCATGTATTCAAATTCAAGCACAAGGTAGAGTTTCCTTGGTTTGCATTAGAATTCAGGACATACTTGTGGACATGCGTTTTCAGACGTTTTATTCAGCAGAGGTGACCATAAGTACATAAGTTTGTACATTCATATACTGGGACCTTTGATCCCATGAACTGAAAAAAAGCTGCCCATTTGCATCCTTTAGCAATCTGTGTCCCAGTGAGTTTTTATGTGTTGTAAACAAGCAGCTACAGATCTTGTATTCCTCACCAAATAATCAGAGATGAAGTGAAAAGAGATCTAACTTTATTTCACCTATCAGAGCGTCTCTCTTTTCCATTATTAACTTCGAATCACACAATCAGGCAGAACTGATTATGCACAAGACAGAACATACACATTTTACCACAACATGAAACCACACTTGAGTAAAATACCATATAATGTACAAATCTTTACCCCGTTCTTTTCTTCTTTTAATTAGGCAGAAGTGATCGATTATTCACAGATCTGACAGAACACTCGTAAAAATGTTGTTAATTACTTAATATCGCATAATATCTTCCAAGCATCAGGGAGAAAGGCATTGAAAACTCTGTGCACTGCATAGCTGGGTGTTGCTGGCAGTCATGGTAGAGAAAATGAATAACTTGTATATTAAAAAAGGACTTGCTGTCATTACACAACTTGAAAGATATGTGTTTAAAATAACTAAGAGAATTGATGAATAAACAGTAATGTACTCATGAGAGGGAAGATTAACTTTGTGCTAGGAAGTGATGTGCCTGGAGTTTCTTAAAGGCCAATTGCTTAAAATGGAGTGTCTAGAAGGGACTGAAATATAAAATAAAAAGCCTGCTTTGTCATTTCCAAGATCCTCCCCATGTTGTCACAATATGTGTAACTGTGTTTTTTTTTCTACTTGTGCAAAAACTGTTAGTGCATCTATATTACAGTTTATCTGTGTTATGAACTTGGTCTAGATTTAACAAGATGAGACAATTGCTGAACTTCACTGTTGAACTGTATAGAATACTGACATTTAGTCATTCCCTTATTCTGCACAAATTTCTGCAGCAATTTGATGCAGCAGCTGTTGCACAACCTGCACATACAGAGTAACAGTAACCACTTTAAGAAGAACACAGACTGGAAGAGATTCCATCCATTTCATGTTGAAGAAGGAGACTGAATAACAAAATTGCCTGGTATAGTTATTTTCAGGCTTTTATTACAAACAATGCCTTGGGGGCAGGGAAGTAAGATCTCTTGCCAAGAGATTATTTTGAGCAAATAAAATGATCTATGAAATTTATGACTAAGAATCCTTGACACACCCCAGCTGAAACTCCCAAGCACTCTGCTACTTGATGGAACACTGCAAGCCACATACTGTATATTAATGAGGTGAAAACTGCATAGAAAATATGGGTACATTTCTTGCAGTTTCATATTATGTTTAGCCTTTTCTTTATCCCAGAGGTCATAATAGTTGTGTTGCATCCTGCAAAACCTTTCCCATTCCTGTAGATTTTAGGTACATCGTCAGCTCTGTTGTCCTTACACAAATAAGGACTAGTGGCATGAAAAAAATTCTTCAGGATCAGGTTCTCACACTGCCTTATTAGAAGTTATCCTCATTTTGTCTGGGGTAGAGTTAATTTTCTTCCTAATAGCTCAAACAGTGCTGTGTTTTGGAATTAGGATGAGAATAATGTTGATAACACACTGCTGTTTTAGTTGTTGCTAGGTAGTGTTTACGCTGAGCCAAGGACTTTTCATTTTCTCACCCCACTCCACCAAACAGCTGACCCAAACTGGCCAGAGGAATATTCCATACTATGTGGCATCATGCTGTACAATAAAATTGGGGAGTTGGCATGGAAATGGTTGCCCACTGCTCAGAAACTGGCTGGGCCTTGGTTGGTGAGTGGTCAGCAATTACATTGGCCATCACTTGTTTTGGATAGTTTAATTCTTTTAACAGTATATTACAAATATCATTATTGTTGTTATTATTTTTCCTTTCTTTTTCTGTCCTTTTAAGCTATCTTTATCTTAGCCCACAGATTTAACTTGTTTTTCTTCCAGTTCTCTACTCCATCCCACTGGTGGGGGGGTGAGCAAGCAGCTGTGTGGTGTTAAGGTACCTGGTGGATTAATCCATGACAAAAGTGCAACCTGCTATGACTCATACTTTCTAAATTCAAATCACATACAGCATAATATCTATATCAATTACAGTTTTCTCCCAAATTGTGTCACTTTAATTACTGTTGGGGATTGGAGGAAATTTTGACAAAGTTGTCTTAGCAGTTTGTTTGATACCGTAGCATTGCCAAGTTGCACAGCATGTGGAGTAAACAGTTCTGGAGAGAGTCATACAGGAGCTAAAAAGGTCTGATGTGTACCACATACCTCCCTCTCTCCCCTGAAAAATAAAACTAATATTTTCCAGTATCCAGCCACCTCTACATTCTCTGAAATAAAAGCTCTTATAATATCAGAAGTAGGACAATCTGACAACTCCAGTAACATTAGAGACATCAAATAATTTGATCCTTTCAACAGTTCTGCCTAAGGATGCGTTCAGTCAATATTAGGAACTTCTCTAGGAAATTACCATAGGACATATGGGCCTTAAAATCACAGCCTAGAATATTCTTTTAGTAGCCTCACTTTGTTAGCAAACACTTCAGTCTAACAACATAACAGTGTAAATAGTTCCTAGGAAGTGAGAATGTAGACATCAAAATTACTTTGTTTATGATTTCAATGGAGTTATTTGGGGTAGATAATTATTTTTAGCCAAATTTTGTAAGGATATGAGATATATGTGACCACACTCTGTGTCTGTTTGGATATGTCTGTGTAACATATTGCTCTCTTCCTACCCTCCTGATTACTTTAAAGCTGTTTTCAAGCACAGTCAAACACATATTCAGCAGAGGAGCAGCATTTTTAAGGAAGTGCTAACAGGTCACATGAAAATTGGCAGCTGAGTAAAGAAAGACAACCCAAACTGGGATGCCACTCAGAGGGATCTTGACAAACTTGGGAGGTGGGCCTATGCAACACTCGTGAAGTTCAACAAGGCCAAGTGCAAGGCCCTGCACCTGGTTCCGGGCAATCCCAAACATGGATGCAGGCTGGGCAGAGAATGGATTGAAAGCAACCCTGAGGAGAAGGACTTGGGACCGTTGGTGGTTGAGAAGCTCATCATAACCCATGTTTGCTTCTTTATTCTCAGCTAATATGCAGATGAAGTAAGCACAGAACTGAGGACGCACAGTAGATAGATAAGGCTGTCAATATGAGAGGAAGCTGGGGCTATCAAATGGTAGCTCAGAGCACAAAGAGCTGGATGAGATGAGAAGATGTGCAACATGGCATACAAGTACAAAGGAACCCAAACTACTTGTTTTTGTACAAATTCTTTGTTGTAGACAATATTCTAGAATGATAGCAGCAATATGATGGAAAATAATAGAAAA
Organism: Climacteris rufus; assembly: GCA_013398175.1. Classification (NCBI taxonomy): domain Eukaryota; kingdom Metazoa; phylum Chordata; class Aves; order Passeriformes; family Climacteridae; genus Climacteris; species Climacteris rufus. The sequence goes on from VZRZ01002579.1 coordinate 196,213, forward strand.
GAAGGATTGAGGTCTCAGATTATTGTTGGTCTAATCCAGTCTTCTACAGTAAACCAGGCTCAAGTATAGCAGACCCTTCCAATTGCTCAATCTGTTTTAGTAAACCTTTTGTTCGGTTTAGTTCCACAGCTTCCCCATGCAGCTCGTTTACACCTTTCTACTTGTAGAGTTGCTTTCACAGTACAGTCTTCTGTATTGAAAATCACTCTGATTTCTTCTTGTCCTTCCTTCAGTAGACAGAGAGAGATTGGTTACTGTCCCCTTACAAGCAATCTTGTATGCGTGAAAGCCTGCTAGCATGTCTTCCCTCAGTCTTCTAGACTAAACAAAGCCTATCTCTTCAATATCTCTTCATAGTTCATATTTTTCTGAACCTCTTCATCTCCACTTTGGACTTTTTCCAGCTTTTCTTTAACTGTTTTGAAAAGCATGGTAATGAAAACTCTTATGCAATGCAATGGTCTATCTGAAGTCTTAATAAGACTTAGGGAAAAAATATTTACTCTCTTTTATATAGAATATTTCAGGTAGTGTGTACTGGAATGACAGTGGTCTCTTTCTTTCCTTGAATTTCAGTTTTGCAACAGTGTCATATCATTAATCTTCATGCCACCTTTGGTTTAATGCAGGCTTCAAGTGCTGTCAATGATTTTTGTTATTTTGCCAGTTATTTTTGCATTGTCCTGAATTTCTTGTTCACATATACAGGAAATGGTCTTTACTGTGATGAACTTCAACATAGGTTTTTATCTACGAGACCATTTATAGGGTAATTTGTGTCTGAATATGGTTTTAGCCAGCTTTGTTAAGATAAGTGAAGACCAAAAACCTGATATAACTGCACAGAGCAAGCCAGAAGTCTTACCTTCTTTTTGGAAGTTGCTGTCAGTATTGGAGCATTTATTACAGAAGTACTCTAGAATGTTCTTTAAATATTTGTAGAGTTATATTATTCTGTTGCAGAGATGGAAATTAAAGGCATGAAGGAAGGTCTTGACAGTAACATTTTCAAAAACTGCCAGTTCAAGATTTGTGTCCCTGCAGAACAGCCTTGGATGTATTGGCCAAGTGTAAACTATTCACTTCCTAAGAATAAGCCTGGTTTCCTGCAACGGTGAAGGCATCCAAACTTAAAGGCTGTTTGGAAAATCTTGACCAAAGGAAGCTATCTGAATCAGGCCAAGGCATAAACTGGAATGTAATTTGAGTGTCTGTATCTAGGAGTACATACTATCTTATGTCTTGGCAACAGGTCTGAAGTAAAACATACAGCTTTGCAGCTTATGCCTATTAACTCCGGCACAGCACTAATCAACAGTTTCTGTGCCACAGCTGTGCATGTCTAGCTGGCTCAGTCTGTGAGTGGAGTTAATACAAGACTATCTCCATTGTTCATGTAGACAAACACTGAATCTTTGTTTTCAGCCCTTTCTTCGACAGGTAGACAAAGCACTGTGCTGCCTCACACTGGCAGCCTCACATTTTTTGCCAGCGATAAAAGTCAAGATTTGAGGATACCAGCTGCAGTTTTCTCTCAGAAGGTTTTAACTACCTGTAGTATCCCAGTGCAGAGTGGTGCTGAATGTACTTATTAAAAGTGTGATTCAGCAATGCAGAAATACTCCTTTAGATTGCTAGCTGCTGCATGCAGTTGTGCACATGCAGTATCCTTGCACACATTCTCAGGCATGTACAGATTTAAATGATACCATTCTTAATCCAAACTGCCTATCCTTTCTGGACAATGTGTATTCTATCTTTCTGCTTTTCTTTTTCATTGCTGAATTACTGATTGAGAAATAACTCTCAAACTTTACAAAGCTTGTCTCTGAGAAACTGAATGGCCCTTCCAACAAACACACTCCATATGCTGAAGAGGCCTAAAAAACCAAATGCTGGCTTTGTGGCTATGAACAATTTTTTTTTGTCATGCGAAATAGAGAATAGTATTCAACATATATATGCAAGAGAACTGTAACTGCTAGAACATGTTTCAGAGTATGACCAATAGTCACAAGCCAGGGAAGAAGTACAGCCTCCAATTCACTTGCAGGAACATAAGCAGATAAAAAAAATATACATATTTCATTTAATAATGCATATATCCTCAGGGAGAGAGAAATTGTATTTCTGCTTTTAGATAAAAATAGACCAAAAAAAGATTAAAATGAGGAAGACATTTAGTTTCTGAGTTTCATAACTTTGCATATAGTTCTTAAGTTCATCATATGCTAGAAACTGCCCCTGTGTTGCTGAATAAATCACACGGCTGCTTTGTGTTTGAGGTTTTATTTCTGAGCCAATGATACACCATAGAAAATAGCCATTCCATGAACAAGTAGGAAGATGTTTAATCAGAGCTTTCAGGAGTTAGAAACTAAAAAGGCAATGGAATGTTGTATGTGAACTGGCATGAAAAAGTAGACAATGTCCTTTTTTCTTTGTTGGAAGATGTTAATTGAGGCCAGGTAGCCCATTTAGGCTGAATGGGAAAAAAGAAAAAAAGAAAGCATAAACCCAAACTCCATTGCTTATAATACATTAAAGAGTGGGATGTTTGTGGAGAAATTCTGAGCAGCTCAGGTCTTGATTTTGGAAGCAAGCAACTAGATATATTAACTTAATCTGGAAACAGGACATTCTGCACTGTTTTCTGTACCCAACATGCCTGATCATAAGGTTGTGAGAGGGAGTTAGCTTTAGCTGATTGGAATGTGCTTGTAGTCCGATGATGCTGTACCAGTTATGGCCATGATTTTGGGACCTAGCCCTAAATGAGCTACCTGCTTTTGAATGCATTAAGATCCACATATTTTTCACCCATAGCAGACTGTCAGTCAAAACAGTTTTGTTCTTCTTTAATGACATCCTCAGTAAAGAGAATAGATTGGTAGCCACAGATTGTTCTGATGGAAAGGAAACATGAGTTTTCTTCACTCAAAAAAGACATTCTGTGTCTTGAACTTCGTATATAAACAAGATACTAAGTATATTAATAGGTTAAAGACGACTGCATAACTGAATACATAAAAGCAAGATGCAGAAAGTATGTATATGATGATTATGGGGGTTTTAATTGTCATATCACTTCTAACCTCAAAAGGGAAATTCTGACAGGATTTATAATGCATGCATTGATACATTTGTGGAGGGAATACTAGCTAATGTATGGTAATCCAACTGCTTTTAGAGCCTGTTGGCTCATTTCTTTCTTCCTGTAAATGATGCTTTAAGGACATTAGCTTGTAGTTGTTTCATCATGCAAGGATGTTAGCGACACCAAGAGTATTTTCATTTGCTTCCTTTTTACAGTTAAAGCATTTTTATAATTGCAAAACTCCTCTTTAATTACCATTGTTATTTCTACAGTGGGAAGTTTCTCACCCTGTTGTGGAATGTTGGTTTTGTCCTTGATTGTTTGCCTTCCCAGCTTGTATAATTCTTCATAACCAATTATTAAAATGTAAACTTGTCTAGCAGCAAAACAACCCCAGAGATTTCCACATAAAGGTGAGTAACTGTAGAATCAAGTAAGAAGTGAAAAATTTGAACTTGGGAGAGAAAAAAAAAAGAAGAAAACATTAATGAGTACGCTTGGTGGGAGTACAAAGGATGAACAGCCTATATATCCAGGCTTTGCCCTTCACTTGCTTTGCCTGCCACGTGGCAAGCCAAATCAATTTACCATTCCTCAGATCACCCATCAATGAGGACCATAGCACAAATTATGGGATAGCCATGAAATACATGCAGCATATTAAAGATACAGTACTGCTATGGATTCAAAGTGTTTCAAAAAAATTATATCTCTGTCAAATAATACATTGCTTTGATAGATTCCACCAGACTTCTGTTTGCACATTTTAATAAGAAGCCAGCAGGAAATAGAGGGTAATGAGTTGTACAAGTTCATTAGAAAACTGCTTCAAAAATAATTTAAGGAAATACACAAGGAAAATATGGTGGTGGGTTTTTTCTAAAGGATAGGTTAGAGCTATATTGTTGCTTTTTTCTGGTCCATTCATGCCTACTGTCATAGACTCTATTTAATAATTTATTGAAACTATGGAGAAATACATGTTTTCTCAAGATTTGCAACCAAACAGAATACATTCTCAAGAGTTTCCAAGGGGTTTCACATCTAAAATGATCAAATAAATCTCCAGTCATAAGAATGCTTAACCAAAATACCATAAAGGCCATTTTACGCAGGGAAAAAATCAAAAGTAAACTTTTATGTAGTGGAGATTCTTCACAGTGGTGAGACTTGGCACATGCAATGGTATTAGGAAAGGAAAATAAGCATGCACAGTATAAAGTATTTAGAATGACTAGGCTTTTAATTTTGTTTATGATTTCAAAGATTAGCTAATCTTCACACAGAGAGGGAGAGAAAACAAAAGCTATTTTTTATTAAATTATTTTGGGAAAAACAACTACTTTTGACTTTCTTCCTTTCTGTGCCTGAGTACAAATAAATGCCTGACTGTATAAGTGGTCTGGGAATGGTACAAGTAGAGCATGTGCTTATAGGATGTGCATGGTAAAAATGTGCTTTATGAATTGTCTAAAAGGCATAGTATTAATTTAATGAATACTGTTAGCTACAGTGTTAAATACAGTCTGCTTACTGAAACATTTGGAATCTGCACTGCTGAGAATGTGACCTAAAAATGTTGCCTTTAAACTTTTATATAACCTCATCTTGACCTGGCTGTGTTTCAGCTGAAGTTTTCAACAGTCAGTAACTTACACTGTTTCATGTGAGCAGCAGGGAAGACTTCAGACTGAGGGACAGCAAGTTGAGAAATTAATTGTCTAAAAAAGGGAGGAGAAAAAGGATGGAATGAGGAAAACATGAGAACAGAATTGCTGTGAAACTTGGTGACGATGACAATAAGATTATTCTTATTGTTTGGTTTTACCCTGTGCCCCATAAAACTTTAATCCAGTCATGTGGGGAAAGGAAAGTAGATTACTGTACAAATCATTCATACAAAAGAACATACAGTAGAACACACTTTTCTAGCAAAAGACTTTGGGATCAGCACTCAGGATGTGCAGAATGGGAACAAATATTTGGTTTGTAAAAGACCTCAGGAAGAAATACTAAATAATCCTCTTGAGATGGGAGGAGAATCGCTGTCAGTATGAGTGTGTCATATCATATGAAGAGTAGTGGTTATGTTGCAATGACCAGAGAAATGAACAGTTGCTGTGTTGCTGGAGAACAATGCTGGTAATTTTTCCTCTGATGGTGGTCTTTTTTTTTTTTCTCCCCTGTTTGGTTTAGGATATGATACTGTCTCTGATATTTTGTTTGAGGGGTATATGTATCTGCAAAGATGAAGACTCTGCAGTCGTATGAAATCATTAACAGGTTTTTCTATAAAAAACCTCAATCAACCTAGATTTTCATTTTGGCACAAATTCAATCATTAATTGGGTTTTGTTGCCGTTAGTAAATTGAGCAAGATACTATTATGCTTTTTGAGGCAGAGTTATTGTTCCAAATAAAAGTCTGTTTTGAAGTTCTATTTGGGTCAGAAGTTGTATCCATTCAAAGGAGATGGAAACACAGAATGAGGAAAGATTGTAAGAGTAAAATGCTCTAAACTGCTTGAAGCGTCTTAGCTCAACAAGGGGTTTGACTAAGAGAAACTTTAATTTTTTTATCTGTACCTTTTGGTAAAAGACTTAAAGCATTAGTTGACCTTGATTTTTTAGGTGTCTTTTTGCTGTAGCATTGATGGTCTAATGTGATTTACAGGTTTAATCCAATGACTTTCAAGAGCATAGAGAAACTGAAGGTCAACGTAGTTTTAGGAGATGAAAATTTTGTCTCCAAAGTCCTTCTAGGTAGTTGTGGCAAATGTTCTCTGTGGTCTAGAGTGCCACACTCACCTATGTATTGTTTGTATGTCCTGGATATAAAGGGAGGCCTTTGCTGTGTCTTTTACAATGCCATTGACCTAGGTTAGCTAGAAATAAACTGGAACATACACACTGACACTCATAATTGTTTCACGTAATATGATTTGTCACTCAATATGACAAGAGAAATGGTCATTTATTTTTTTATTCAGTATGTACTTTTTGATAACCTTGTGATGGGATAATCAATGGACAAAATGCCATCCTGCAGTTAAGTCATCATATTGCCACTGGAAAATCTCCTTTCAGTAAAAGCCCTTCCTAACTGCTGCTGAATTTAGAAATTTCTAAATGTGGTAACACAAGCAAATGCTTCTTGTAAGTATCTTCTGCATGTGAGTTAACCCAAGTTGTCTTGATCTCTTTCCTAGACTGGATTTTAGAGGAGGGGACCATGTGACACTCTGAACCAGCTGAGCATTTATGCTTTAAATGTGTGACAGTTACATGTGACTTTTGACATTGGACAGCAAGGAAACTTGGCTTTTATCCCTGTTAAAGTGATGTAGTCTGATGATAGAAGAAAAACAACCTCAACTAGGTATTTAATAGTTAAATACCTGGTCTATTCAGGGACAGAAGACTGATGCAGGATCTTATCCTGGTCAAAATTAAGTTTAAATAATTAGGATCACAAAATGCCATGTTAAGTAAAGGTTTTCTTGGTGAGGTGCCGAAGGTGTCATGGCTGATATTTCCAGAAAAACATGACATTCAGCTCTGTGACTTTTTTTTTTTTTGTTTTCAGTGTATACATCATTTCTGATGAAATTTCTAGAGCCATAAAATTTCTTTATTCCAGAATTCCTCAGGATGCGTGTGTTCTCAAACACACACATACACACAACTGCCTATACATCTTCCAGAAGAATCAACACAGCATGTCACATCAGTCTGGCAGGATTACGTTCATTAGATGTTCATTTTTGCTCCTGACCTCTACCCACTCCCTCTCCTTTAATTTTCATTGTGAAGAAACAGCTTTAATAGCAGGATTATTTCTGGATTAGTTGAGCTCTTTAGCATATTGTCTATGGCCTTGTTTACCTTGCAAGAATCTTTGAGCCTGATCTGAGTCCCATAACAATGTCACAGAGCACAATGGCCTGGTGTGAGCAGTAGGCACAAAAACTCAAGACTATTAGCCTGGCATAGGGAATGGCAATGGTCAAAGGCTTCTGGCAGGTTATTTGAGCTGGCAAGAGATTGAGAGCTGCTGCCAAAAACCCTGCAGAGACCAATTTCTGAAAAAAATCACAATGGCCTGCCTGAGGAAACTGCTGTGTCCATCTATGCTGTGCTAGATACTGGGAGTAATCTCAAAGCCTAGTCCAAGTGGTTTTGCAAAGCAGAAGAAAATGACTTTTCAAGATGCATTGTCCAATTGTTGAACCTGGATGTTGGGAGATATGGTCTTCAGCACAACTGAGATCAATGTAAAACTGTTAGGCAAGTCTCCTCTTAATCTGCTAGATTCCATCTCTTGTGCCTGCAGGACCTCACTGTACATTTATATCATGGACAATTTTCAATGTGGAGACCTCAATATGGAGGGAGGTTTATTTTTTAAGTTCCGATAACAACTGCAGAAATAGAGATGTTTATGTGGCACATTTATCGCATTTCTCTTCTGGGCTGCTGTATAAATTTTTAAACTGCATCATTGCCTGTGGCTCTTGATCTTTTTTCTTTTAATCTTTTTTTTTTTCTTCTCCAGGAAATGTGCAAACGGCCTGCTGCTCAATGAGATCTTGCATCTTTCCTCCCTTCTGTCTTTGAATGCTTACTCTGAGTGTTGTGATTTGTCAACTAATTTAAAGTTAGATTCTAATGTTTAATTTCACAACCAACTTCTCCATCAAAATAGCCACTTGTGGTCATAAATAAGAGCCTCGTATCAGCCTATTGTTTTTAATATTGGGAAGTGAAAATACTGATTTCTAGCATGGCAGATGGCAATTGTTAGTTATGCACTGAATTTTCTTTTGCTCTTTCCCCTCCAAATGTCAAACAAACCAAACTTATTTCATTTTGTCCCAATGTGGATTTTTCAGAGAGGCTATTTGGATTTGACTTTGACCACAGTACTCTTGGCAGGCTCATAATAGACCTATAAACTCCCCAGTTGTGAGCGGCTGTTGGATGAAAGCATTAATTTAAAGAGCAGTTCCAGGGTATTCGTAGGAAATTCTGAAAGTAATCTAACCCAGCAGATTTTCATACAGTGGGTTTTGCATCACTGTCACATTTCCCCCCTTATTTCCCCATTTAGTCTATTTGAGTATGAATCTTATTAACATATCTGTGTTTATAATTGTCTTCAAGGCAAGAATGTGGAAGGATTGCAATTCCAGAATGTTTTAAATCCAAATTCCATTAGCAAAGGAGTCTGGAAAACAAGGGGGAAAATCAACACTGAGGAAGAAAGGAAGACTGTTAGCAAGATGAGGAAGAGGACTCTCCCAGCACTTTTGCTGAGCCCTTTCAGTCCCAGCCTTCTCCTCTGGACATCTTCAACCTGACTCTTTGCTGATATGCAGGTGTGGAGGAAAGGTGAAGAGTATTTAAAGCACAGCGTGGAATTCATTTGGTTTCAAAGCCACTCCCAGCCACTTGAACTCTCTCACTCATTTTTATGAGCTTTTAATCAGGATCTGGCCCTACTGCAGACTCCTAAGTGAACCTCCACTTCCAAACAGAATAGGCATCTTTGTTTTAGGCCAGCACATTGTAGTGAATCACTCTTCCATTTGTTGCACCATGCACAGCAGAACTGTTTGTTCCAGAAATGAGTCTAAACACTAAATGCCAGATTCAGATTTGGCCTTTCCTAAAGTTCAGTGGTGTTCCTCTCTGGTGGATGCACCAAATCCCTTCTTTTTTGCCATAACCAGTGTCTTTCCCTCTCTCTCTCTGGAAAAGTGATGCTATTGATTAGCACTGTCATTGTGCCTATCACAGAGAAAGCTAAAACATTCAGAAGTCAAATTTTAAAAAGTCTTTGTTTATTTCCCAAGGAAATGAAAACCACACTTTACCCCTTCCATCCCTGGCCAAAAAATCTAATTGTGGACTGCTGTCTCAAATTTATTTCAATCCTGTGTGAGGGACTTTATCAGGCAGGACTTTGGGGTGTTTTCAGTTTGCAGGCTAGTTGTTTACTAAATTTTACAGTGTTTGCCTTTTCTTTGAGAACAAGCTAAAGCTAGGAATGTGAGTGTGTTGGAGATTTATTGCATCTGGCAGCTGCAAAACAATGATTCTCAGCCAATGTGTTTATGAAAAAAGGAGGAGAAGTAAAAGCTACCAAGTGTATAGTAATGAATAGCATGGTTCCAATGTTGTCCTTTGTCAAGCAACTGTTACAATGTATGGCATCCATGAACAAACCTTAGATTGGTATAAAACTTTTGCAAAAGGTATGACAGACCTGTCTGTTCTTGCACTTTTCTGACCTTATGTGTAGCTTGTTTGATTCATGTCTTGTTCATTTGCAATTTCACGCTAGCAACTAGATCAGGTATTTTATTTCAGTGAATCTGCTAATTTTGCTTTGTAGCAAAGTAACAGAAAATTTGCCTGTATGACAGGATCAGGGCACATTGTGCTTTTGAGCCAAGTCTGTCAGTGGCAGAAATATAATCTGTCCCATCTGCACCAGCATGTCTCCTGTGCCAATTTTGCATGCAGGTACCAAAGTCAAAGCAAGAGCTTGATTTCCAAACAAAGAAAACTTTCTATGGACAGCACCTCATAAACATCCAGTGAGCCCCTGGCATCGTTAAGGCACTTCAGTCAGACTCCAAAGGGAACCAGTGCTTCTCAGTTCAGGCATTTCTCTCCTTGCTCCTCAGACTTTCATGATCTTTCAAAATGTCAAACTTGCACATTCCTGGAAAGTGGGGCTGGGAGAAAGCATTTGCACAGTATGGTTGTTCTGGTTCTGTCTGGGACAGGGTTAATTTTTGCTGTAACCAGGAGGGGCATGGCCAGGACCCAGAGGTTATTCTGTATCACCTCACATCATTTCCAGGGACGGGGAGTTTCTTTTGAGGAGATGGGGTTCCTTCCAGTCAAGTAAACGTGGCAGAGGGAGCAGTTGGGTGGTGCCAGGTCTGAGCTGGAGGGAGAGGCTGGGGTGGTGTGGCTGTGGTCAGGTCTGGCTTCACAGTGAGCATTTTACATTTGAATCACTCTCTTTTGTGCGATTTTTTTGCTAGATTGCTGCTGTTACTGTTTGTTTTCTTATCCCATTGCTGCTTCCAGTAAGTTGTTCTTATCTCAACCCATGGATACATTTTGTGCTTCTAATTCTCTTCTCCATCCTGCCACCGGGCAGAGGGGGAGGGGGAATGAGCAAGCAACAGCATGGTTTGGAGAGTCTCAGTGGGAACACTAATTTGGGAGTACCATTCCTAAACCATTACAATGGTCCATTGGTAATTTAGTTGCTGAGATGGTATAGGGACAAGAAATAGCATGTGATAAAATTAAGTTTTTAATTTCCTTTCATTTATGCACTGTAGCCTGTTATATATAGGACACATCCCTTGCAAATCCTCAGTAACTTAGTGTCTACACCAAACATGGGCTGAAGGTTTAAATGAACAAGCACACTACTCTGAAATGTTGCTTATCATGTTTTTCTTTCTTACGCAGTTTTGCGGTAACTTTCAGGTTAGATTATTCACTCAGGATACTTTTTTCTGTTTCCCAATCTATGGTATGTGTCTGCTTACTTTTAAACAAATGCTGAAGCTGTTAATGATCAGTCAGAGGCCAGTGCAAAAGTTCAAGTCTTGAAATGTTAATTTCTTTTTCTCTGTCTATTGTCACTTTAAGTGGACTGAAGAAGTCTATAGTTTGTTACTGCAGTTTCTTAGTGAAACTTTAAAAGCCTAAATGCATTCAGATGTGTTGAGCGAGGCTCAGAAGAAATGGTGTCTTGACAGTGTTTTGGATGGAAGCTATTTCAAAGTTAATTGGCTCCTTGGCCTGTTAAGGTTAAATGTGTATACACTGACATATATGAAATGGGATTGTCATATCCAAAACTGAAATGATCATATGCTTCAGCTGTAGCAGAAAGGATTATTGGGAAATGAGGAACTGATTGCCAAATCTCTGCAATTATAAGAAGTAGAAGAAATAAATAAAATATTATAAAAGATCAATTAATGTTATTGCATTCTGATATGTAAAATTTGACTTACATTTTTAATATCCTGGACGCAAGAATGTTTTTCTTTCTGTGTCATGCAAAAGGACTCCTACAATGCATTAATGCAAATCTTTAGAACGGATTAATACAAGTCTTTAATATGTATTCATGAATCCTTGCTCCTGAAAGAGCTAACAAACCTATTTCTGGATTACATTCTATCTGTATGACAGTAGCATTTATGTATGACAGCACAAGGTCATTCTTCAACATGTCACCATAATGCTAAGATCGTTAATTTTCTCTGTTTTAGGATACTGCATGATATATATATATATATATATATATATAAATCAGGCAATTAATTCCTTAAAGTTCAATAGGTGTCCCTGAATTCTGGTACTCCCTTGAGTAGGGACAAGCCATTGGAAAACCAAATGAATACAAGAAAATTGAGCTTTCTTAAAACAGGAATTTTTCAACAAGTCTGATGACTAGAAGAACTTTCGTTAAACCTCCAAATATCCTTCTGCCTGCCAAAAGTCCTCCCACCTCAGATTCCCACAAACTTAAAGTAGGAAATAATTTAATATTTGTTTTCTTTAAGAAACTTTACTGATTTACTTAAATGTTGCAGAACCAAATACCCTTCCAAGACAAATGAAGGGACACATAAAAATATTTTCCATTAAAGATCTACACTAAATGGATTGTTGTGCCTACTTCCCAGGATGGTGCAAAGTCTTACTTACTTCTGTTTTTACTTTTAAAATTCTTAATCCTATAACACATGAAAATTCAAGTTAATTTTTTATTATATGCCTAGGACTGAAAATCCATAGGTGTCACTTCACCTTTTAATGCAGGATGGCATTAGAATGCATTTCTTGCATTTAATGGTTGAAAGCAAATTTTCTAAAAATAATTAACTTTGCCCTCTGAAAATTAGTAATGACCTCCCAGATGAGTGATTCACTTAAAAACTTTGGAGACCACAGGTATGAAACTAAAACGGAATAGGAATCCAGTGAGTTCTGTCCTATCCTTCAATACTGCCTTAAAGCAGTGGTTTTTTTTAAGGCTAACACATGCTTTTCCCCTCGGTGTTAAAAGAATTTTTCTTCTGACTTTAAACAAAAGCATGATCTCAATTATTTGGCAAGTCCTTAAAGATGTTATTCTGCACTTAAGAAGAGAGTAATAATTCTGGTGGTCTGTCCCCCCCCCCCGCCCCCCCCTGCAATTTACCATGACTAACTCATGAGCACAATCCCTGCATGAAATGTTAAGGCTCTGTAGAATGCATTGTTTAACACATCTGTATCATGGAAAATATCATTACTGTGCAATGATAGACAGTGCTACCATTTTCCATACCATCTGTCTGCCTCTCCCAGCTTAATGAATTGATTCCTGAAAGATTCAAAGATACTTTATAGAAAAAAAAGCCTGAGCCATCTTAGAAGAAAGGTAAGTTGATAGTATCAAAAATTATTTTGTCTTAATTGGTTGATATGCTCAAAATTACTTTTAGAAAATTCAAATAAACCCCGCAATATTGGGTTTTCCTCACTACTCAGGTCATATATAATTTCTAAAACTGATTCAGAATAATTTTGAACAAGGGAAGAATGACTGAAATCAGCATGATAAATGATATTGAATCATTTTTCCCTCCAAAGGACAGAAAAAACCTAATGCAAGAAAATGATGCTTTTTGCCTGCTTAGCATCCCATCATCTGTAGAAGGTGGCAGTAATCTGTTAAGCAGCTGACCTTGTCTCATGGTACATTATAGAGCTTGGTGGAACTGCAGTCCAAGGCTCAGCTCTTTGCTCCTAGGCTGGCTTTGTGCTCAGTCTCTTGGTGCTCTGCATTACATCCTTGGCCAATTCAGCAGCAATATTACACATGCTCATGAGGGAATCTCTGTGCAACCTTTCTTGCTGGGAAGGCTATGCTGCCTCATATGGGACCTTGCATGTGGGAGGAGTACACAAAAGAATAGGATGATTCACTCCTTAGGGAAGCAATATGTAGCTGCAGACTGACTATTGGAGCTATGTCTAGGCAAACTGGATTTGATTCCTGATGTGGCAGTGCAAAACCATAGTCAGCACGTTGATGATCTTCCCATCAGACTTGCAGCCTTTACAGTGCTAACAGGCCGTGAGGCTGTTTTTGTTGGAGGGCAGAAGATAAGAACAAACAAGCAAAATTCAAATTTTGGTGCAATCCAATTACCATAGTAGCTGATTGTTTTTCTGTTAAAAGGTTTGGATTAGTAGTGTCTTCTTTTTTTTTGGAAGAAATTTTTTTTTACTTAAAAAAAAGAAAAAAGTACTAATAGGGCATGTAAATATTTCCATGTAATGCTTTGACATTTGCAGTTCAGCCTCAGCCCTTTTGTCATCTTACAGTTCCAAGACATGAATATCTATACTATCATGAAAAAGAAGGTAAAGTTACAGATTTTCTTGAGGACATTCAGCATTACAGACAGGAATTTCAGGAAAACCCAACTCTCTTCTGGCTCAGTATATTCCTACTTGCTCTTGAGTCAACCCGATCTTTTGTAAGGCCTCACATTTCTGGAAACACTGTCAATGAGCAATGTCTGCTTGCACCAGTGTCCATTTTTTATAAAGAACTTCTGTTTGTTGCTTTATGGCTTCCCTGTATAATCCTGTGTCTAAAGCAGAAGGATGACTGGAGGTATCCCAGTGCCTGTCACACAGTGTATTACCACCAGAAAGCTACATGATTCCAGCCAACATGTAGGACCTTTAGATCAACTTGTATTGGCATTAACCATTTTGGATGTTATAATTTTTTCATCAGTGCATAGAAAAATTGGGTGCAGATATATTTTTTCTATACTTGTCACCATTTGCTCTATTAAATCAGGCTATAGCATGAGGCAAGTCAATATTTTCATCATTATTTTAATCAGAAAATATTCATATAAGCCAATAAGCCAAAACGCTTTTCCTTGCAGAGGACCTAGGTTACTGCAGTTTTCACTGAATTGCACGTTGAGTCAATTGGGAGTAAAACATGCACCACCAATACTACAGTTTTGCATATGGATTTAATTTTTAGGCTTAATATGGAGGATGAGTGATGTGACTATTCAGTCCTTTCTGAGTTGGTAACTTATTTATGGCCAGGGCTGCTTTTTTTTTTCCTTGAAGTAGTAATTGTAGGACTAACCAGCACGTTATGATTCTCAAATTTTTAAACATGAAGGTAGTTTAAAATTTAATATTAGATTGTGCTGGAGCGTCTTAGTTTTGTCTTCATTTTCTGTGAACATTGCTCATAGTGATGCTAAATGTTTTAAGGGATCCAATGAGTTCCGGTGGTCTGGACCTATATTAATTAAATATTTCTACCCACAAACTAAAAACAATGAAAAAGTTATACAAATAATTTAGAAAATAAAAGAGTGACAGCCTAGACAATGGTAGAAACAACACTGGTTTTAGCATGTGATCAGATACTTGATGAAGGAAAATTCCACTGCATTTGTTCTCATTAATTTTTTTGCCTGTTTTGAGCCAAAGACTTGGAGTCCGGGAGTTTTGATGTTTGCTATATCACAGACCTTAGCATTATTAATTCCTTGATGCCATGGGAATGTACCTGCCTGTCAGAGGTGGAATTTTACCTAACGGTGTGAGAATATACAGGCTACATTCTGGCCTCCCTCAGAAATCCTGACCCAGCTATTTTTCTTGTCCTAAGGCAAGCAGTTGATGCCAGAAGGGAAAGCATCTGGAGAAAAAGAAAACTTTTAACTCAGATGTCTTCTAAAATATTGGATGTCACTCAAGAAGGAGCCTTCAGAGCCTTCAGTACATCAGCACCATCACAACAGCAGTCAGAATTTGACTTTGTGAACCAGACGTAGCACAAGGTCAAGAAGGAAAAGCGTGGGGCAGGAGTGTGTTGGATGGTGTCAATGAGTTTATTTGTCAACTCTATGGATAGCTAAGGAGTTCTAGAGGGATGTCTGCCCATTCCTACTTTCTGTTCCAGACATTTACTCGCAAGGTGTGCATTCAGCTTTGCATGTTCTTAGACACGTTAGGAACTTCAAGAGACATTAAGATAGTGAATTCAAACTCACTGGCATTGTGTTTTTCTGGCAAGTATTTTTTTCAACAGTATAAAGTATTTCCATCTACAGCAGAATTTAATCCAGATCAGAACAGAGGATCTCAGTCTGCTCATTCTGTGGGAGGGCGCAGATCGGGATGTGGTTCCAGTCTCTCTGGCTTAAACCCATTTCTTGTCTCTGTTGTGGTTTTATGAGTTGATATAGAAAATATGTGACATTTGCTCTCCTTTTTTCTTCTCTTGGAGTTTTTAGAGACGTGAGAGTTCCCGCTGTAGTATAAGGCAGAAAACAACAGAAGAAGAAGTCTGAATAATAATGGGTATTCTGTGCAGAAATCTCCATGCCTGGAGAATGGCAATTATTTGGAGCCTCCTAAAGGTTAAGGACATGCTGGATGTATAGAGATTTGTGGTTGATCATTAAAAGATCCCTTTTGAGGGAGAGCAGAGACACAAACATCATTTTCCCCAGCAGACGTTACCAAACTATGAAATCCCTTTCTATATCTCAGGGGTTTCTGAAGGGATAGCATTACTAAATCTTACTAAAGATTCTTAGTACAGTAATATGAAAGACCAGACTTCAGTTCAGACAAGTTCTTTTTGGTAGTTGTTTGGAAACATGGAAACATAATCTAAAAAGGATGTTTAAAGATCCTTTATTGCACACATGATCCAGTGTTTTTAGCCAGATGGAGATCTGACTTTGATATTAAGAGTTCAGTGCTTTGAGACCACTGATACCATCCCTCCTTCTGAGACAGCAGAGAGAAAATAGTTTGGACTGTGGAGGAAAGCTTCAAAAAAATAGCAGGCAGTCTACTGATGTGTTAGGAGATTGTCAGTATTGCATTTTAATTAGGATTAATCACATCACATCACATCACATCACATCACATCACAGTTGTTTTAGACAAATGAAAGTTAGCAATCGAATTGAATCTAGTCTAATCTAATCTAATCTAATCTAATCTAACCTAACCTAACCTAACCTAACCCAACCTAACCTAACCTAACCTAACCTAACCTAACCTAACCTAACCTAGATGCCTGAATCTCTCTTCTATAGAGTAGAGATAAATGGACACTTCCAATAAGTGTCTCATCTCTGAAAATATGGTACCTAAAATAGCTGGAGAGATTCACTTTCTGGATGGTTCTGTCACTTTCCAGTGGTATTGGGGTTAACATGGGAAACTAATATGGGCTAGACACTTAGATTTTAGATTACCTGAATCCTTCCCTGTATTTCTTGCCATTGTGATGTGGAAAGGCAGTGCCTCACTTAATAATGATGCTGTGGAAGATATTAAGTTGACCCAAGTTAGTCAAGACTGTTAGTTAAATGTTTGTGAATCAAAGTCTGTAACACTCTATATTTCACTTAAAAAGTCAGAACAGGTAGGCAAACAGTGCCATAGTGTGAAACACACACCTGTCTGAGCAACAGGAACTTCATCTGACCACTAAAAATTCCTCAGAGCTGTGCAGCCATTACAAGTGTAATGATTAAAAGCCATGTAATTTAAGACTAACTACGAGGTTTAGATATGTTGATTTCTAAACCTTCCTACAATACTTTTATGTTATGCTTTTGATGTTTTGGGTTTTTTTTGTTTAACTTGTAATGTTGTCACCCATGTCCCCTCGGTGGATACTGTCATAAGTCACAACTTTAGGGCCTATCCACAGTGTTGTCTCAATAAACAGGGCATTGATGTAGAGCTCAGGCCTTTGTGCTGAGACTTTGTGCAGCTTTGGACTGTAAGGAACAAGAAAAGATGGATACTGAAGTCTGATTTTCTTGACTTTTTTGTGATTCTTGGTAATAAGTAACAGGTGGAAAGGGAAGGTCATCCCTTCCTTTCCCCTTAGAAAATTTGAAATAGATTCCACTTATTTTTTTTCTTTTTTTTTTTTTTCCAGAATGCTTTTCTCTGTTGTTCTATTTCCTTCATGAGATGTCAGAAGCAATTAAAAAGAAGAGAGGTTGGAACAGTTCCTTTTTGGCCAGAGCCTACTTCACTCATGCTACAGCGACCTGGCTCTAATTGATACTTCCTTTGCTGCCAAATATTCTAGATAGCCCTATAAATCAGCAGAGCAGTGCTATGTTGTGTGTATAGGCCTCTTATAAATTTGTGGTGCATCTGTTCTATTTTACCTGCCTCAAAATGCAACAGCATTGAACAGCTACACTTGAAAGGCTTGTCAGCACTGTAGCATCCAGAATCTGTCTTACAAAGGTACTATGCAAAATGCAAATAAATAATACTCAGTCATCTATTTCAACTTTCAAACGTCTACCAGTCTTCATACACCTGCATATATCTCCTTGATCCACAGTCATGTTTTGAGGATGGGGTTGAGCTCTTGCATATTTTACACCATGTTTTTGCTAAGAAAACAATTTTTTCCCCCCATATTGATAGCTTCTATTTTTAGGACAGCATTTGAAAGGCAGTGGATAAATAGGCATTGATAATTTTTGCACTTAGATTTCTGTGTGTACAGGGTGCTGACTGCATATCCTGCGACCATTGGCATATATGAAGTAAACACTATCTGCTGTGTTTAGCTGATGAAGTTTCCTGCTGGCAAAGGCAGGAATTTGAGATAGAAAGTAACATTTCTCAGGGTAATTTTGGTGAATGCTTTAAAGTGCCTTTGCAAGCACTGTAGGAGGTACCACACATACAGAGCTTGTTATATTCAGTTAGCCAGTATTAAAACGGAGAGGTAAATATGTCCTGATTCAAAAGGAATAGATAATTCTAAATGCAATTAGGTAGTTCACCAGTGTCAAGGGAAAGTTTACAAGTACAAAATATCCAACTAGGGAGGGTAGGAAATGACAGTGATATATTGTCATGTTATCATTTTTTTTCCTAGAAAATACCTTGCATTTCCTATCAAGTTGATAAGAGGCCAGTAGCTTGACTTTCACAATGGAGATTGCTTTTGCACACCACTTTTGTGTGTGTGGAGAAAATACTGATATGACAGCCCCATCAGACTGAGTTTAACCAAATTTTGCTCTATATTCAGCATGCTCTAGCTGACCTCATCAGAGATCATAACAGAAGACATGGCCTGTTCTTGGTAATGTCCTTTAGTTCAACTTGTTTTTATCCAGAAGCCTAAATGCTGGTTCAATTTGTTGCAAGGTATCTAAAGACCTCTTGCATTTCAGAACTTTCTGAAAGTACATACAGAACTTTCTGTTTATCACTCAGCAGTTTGCTATAAACTATTCGAAAGGAAGATAAGTCTGTACTAGTTTGTGCACTTCCCTCTCAAATAATTTCTTAATGTTTTTCCTGCAAAGACTACTAATTGATAACTACTATAATGTGGCATGTTCTGTAGCTGGATCTTCACTGCCACCTCATCTCTGTACATGTCTCAACAGTTACAGCTTAACTATGTGGTAGGTAGGCAGAATTTCAAGGCAGAAAGAATTACATGCTGATGTCTGAGGAAAGACAGTAATGCTCTGCTTGCTGACACTGGAGATTTCTCTGTCTCACATACCTATTTCAGAGGTAGGTATTTCCCTTTAGAGAATTTCCAGTAGGAAAGCAAAAACAAGCCTACAATTATTTCTGTTTTGTTTTACTGTTTACACAAGTATTTCTGATGCAGATGTAATTTTTCAGTTTACAATTTAGTATTTCACCTGCCTTTAAATAAGAATGCCAACACATTGCCACTGTGAGCAGTGAGGTGCTCTGTTTCATTTTAAGTTGTACAACGTGCTAGCTTTGGTAGCTGAAAATCTTTTGGCTTTCTAGAGTAGTATTTTGCCATAGCTACCAGACACACCTATGTCTCCTCTAGGAGCTGGAATTTAGAAAAAGCAGAACTTTTCCCCTTCTTTAGTGGCATGGATAGTATAGGCAGCTGTTTCTCCCTACACTGAATTTTCCCATTTGGTGCTGAAACTAAATGCATCTTCATGCCCATTTGTTCTTTAAAATAAGACTTATAATAAAGATTTACATGATGTAAAAGTGAGGGCAGTCTCTAAGTGGTTTATTTTCATGTCTGTAAGAACATTACTCATCCACAGGTTAGCTGATTTTTATGTCTAATTTCCTTTTTCCCATATGTTGACACTGTTAGAGTTATAAAATTGAATACCTGTTAGGAAACCCCAGAGCTTAGGTGGCTCTTTGGTATTAATATCTGCTTTTTTTTTTTTGTATATGCATTTCCAAAGCTTTACATAATTGCTAACTATCCTTTAATTTTACTGCTAAAAAGGTAATAAATAAAAAGTACTTGAATAACATTGCAGGGGAGAAAATAGCCAATGTTATTTCTGAAGCAAATGTAAACAGAGTGTACTTTTTCAGTAGCTGATAAAGAAAGGAATTTTAGTCCTTTCTGTAATGGAAAACATAATTGCTAGTCCTGAATTTGATCAGAGCTGGTTTTTATTTTTGTGTTTAAAAGATTATTAAATATCATTTTATAAAACTATAAATTCTGACTTTGATTAAATAGGAGCCTTTTTTTCCCAGTTTAATTTGTACTTTTTTGCTTCACAGTAGAGTGTATTTCCTTAGTTGCTCACATAATTTTGAGGAAAATTATCTTTTCCAGACAGATGTTTTGAGGCCTCCAAAGAGATCAAAATATGACCAGAATGTCCATTACAATGTTTGGATTCCAGAATGGTGCTACACAATTACTGTGCTATTGCCACTTCCCAAAAAGATAATATGTGTTGAAGATTACTCCTGTGTAGTGTTTTGAAGACACTAGATTTGAGGATTTATTATAACATTAAGGATATATCTTCTATCTATGTTACTTAATCTGCAGGAGGGGATTAACACAGTAGCATAAGCATATAACAAAATAAGAGTGGCATCTGAAGTAACTTAAAAAGATCAGGATTTCACTTGAAAGAGAATAGCCAAAGGATAGGAACACAATAAAACAATATTTACATGTCAAAAGTACTCTTGGCATCTGTTCTTTATTGATGAGGATAATATTTATTACCATCTGGATTTCCTAATTCATTTTTCTGATATTGCTTATCTGGGGTTGCCATAGGACACAAACAGCTGGATTAAATTCCATCATGTTGCATCACTCTGACTCATTTATTTTTTCTTATCTATGAAAATTTCTTGTTGTAAATAACGTCTCACTCTTTCCCTTTCTGCAGTGCTCAGCTCTCTTGCAGAATTCATGTGGTCTCGATCAGTCTTTCTCTCTCTTCCCCCCCTCTTTTCTGTTCCTGCTTTTTATTTTTCACCCTGTCTCTCTCAGATTCCCTCTGCCTTTTCCTCTTTGTCTCTCCTGTTTCTTAGCTCAACATATGCTAAGTAGCTTTATACATTTTAGCCTCATCTATGGGATCTAAATATATGTTTAATACTGCAATAATAATAACAATAATAACAACAACAACAACAGTAATGTGAGAGGTTATTTAAAGTTAATCTTCCACAATGAGATTTCAGTCTACTTAATGCAGAAATTTTGTCCTAATTTCATTTGGACAGGGCTTTATGGCTGGTTCCCTGGAACTGTATAGCTGCTTGATCATATGAGGTATGGAACATTTTTAGGGTTCTGAAGAAGCCTAATATGTTGGCTATGTTCAAGCTTTTACAGAGTGTCTGAAGCCCACTAGTTCTGCATAAGATTGTAGTACCTATATGCAAAACAAATAATTGCAGAAATATGATTTATTAATTTGCACAACACTTCCCTGGAAAGTGTGGTGGGTTTTTTCACAAACTGGGTATTTTAGGAGTATCAATGCAGATGTAGCTGGAAGTCGTTCAAGAATGTAAATTCAAGTCTGCCTCAGATTTTGGGTAAGACCACAGTGTGGCCATTTTGTGCATAATTATTTGAAAAATGCTATTTTTTCATTGCCAATGGCAAGAGCTAAAAAGAGATTCCTTGTTTGTTTCATGAGAAGGGACTTCTGATGATGAAAATGGTTATTGTTCCGCTTCATAATCTTAGTGTTGCACAGATATTTTGTTTTCAAAGTTTTTACTCAAATTTTGTATATTTTAAATCTTTGCAAAATCTTTTGCAGCAAAATGCTGCAAACATACTAAATACAATTCTAACCATTCAGGACTAATTTCTTAATACAAGATTGAGCAAAGAGACATTCCTTTAGGTCAACTGCTACAAAGGAGAGGTGAAGACTCTGAATGCAGGGCAGAAATCATAGTTTGTCTCTCATCCACACCTGAAGAAGTCCAGCTCTTTTGTGGTCTCTAAAATCTATCTGAAGCTTATCTAACCTTCCTTATACTGCTCCCGAAGGTATGGGAGTGGCCCATATAGGCATAAGTGCACCTATTGCAAAGGAATGGATCCAGTAGCTCTGCAAGGTGTTCCTCTGTGGTCTGGGCTGGGATCTGGGTGTTACCACAGCATTATAAGGGCAGCAAGTTATATATGTGAACACAGAGGAAGAGCAGAATGCAGGACCAGCTCTGGTGCTGTTCATGGAGATCAAAGCTGAGGCATACAGGATGTGGACTAATTCTGGGCAAAGGCAGCCTGATTCTGAGTTTCTAGGGAAGACATGAAGGAACAGGCTGGGGTGACAAACGGATCTAGGAAGATGCACCCATGTGAAGAAATGTCATTATGTGTATCACTGTAAAGGGATCAACAACTTTACATGGGGTGACAGAATTGTCATCCTAGGTGCAAGCCAGGAAGGATTTCTCTTGGGAACAAATAAACATAAGCATGCTTGCAGGAACTGGTACTAGTATAGTCTACTACATGTATAGAAACCTGTATGAAAGTTGAAAACTAACTTTTGTGATCAGCTGTGGAATAGGAAAGGAAACCAAGAGGACTTGTGAAAATTCATGCACATCAGTGTGCTGCTTCTTGAGCTAGCACTGGCATTGAAGAGTCTTCAGAAACGGCCAGCAATTCTAAAACAAATATCACTGGCCTAGCAAATATTTTCTGCATGGGTTATAACAATATTTAGTGCAGTGAACTCACAAACTCTGTTGAAAATATGGGTCCAGGGTCTGGTTCCCATGGCTGGAAGATGGAAGGGTGTTACAAAGGTACGTCCATGGTGATTCTATGCAGCTTCATCCTAGCTGAGCATCATGTTTATACTGGCCTAAATTTTACTCCTCTTGGAGGTAATGAGGCTAGAGAACACCTCATGAAGCAGGAACTTGAATCACTCTGTCAGGTTTCTCACCAGTGAAAACTTCACCTTTGTCTTGCTCTCACTCGTTGCTTACTCTCCTGTTCAGTCATTAATCCCTCATAACTTGCAAGATGGTAAAGTAGTTCCCTTAAAATGATGTTTTCATATGGGCCATTTTGCTCTGCTTGTCTCTGTGACAGGTGATGTCACATGTAGAGAATCTGGAACTTGAAAATCTGCATGAAACTAATAATAGTGCTTCATTAAAACATAGTTGGATTGAGGTTAAGTTGTTAAATGACATAAACTGAGCTACAGTCTATGGTGTACAGTTATTTCTTGTGTATAAGGACCTTTTTTGTTTTGCTGCTTCACTCAGATGTTAATGACACTTAGCCTGTTGAGCATTGACATGCGTGCACTTGAGAACCTAAGAACCATGATGATTTCATTTTTTGAGTTGATTTTTTTTGTGTGTATGTTGAGGTTTGGGGTTTCTTTAGAGTGGTTTTGTGCCAATTGAAAGAGCAGATATTTCTTCTCACTAAAATATATTAACTTTTGAGACTAGAAGAAAACACTTACTGACAGTTGTTCCTACATGGAGCTGCCCAGGTTCTTTCAAAAAAGTTATCTTTCCTCAAAAGATACATACATATAAACAGTGAAAGGAGCAGTGAATGGCCAAACCAGGTACACATACAGATTTTATCTTTATGGTATATTCTAAGAAGTACTGAAATATGTGTTCATCACTGTGATTACAGTGATGAGGGGAAGGTTCTTTATTGGTTAGCATTACTTTTG
Organism: Climacteris rufus; assembly: GCA_013398175.1. Lineage (NCBI taxonomy): Eukaryota > Metazoa > Chordata > Aves > Passeriformes > Climacteridae > Climacteris > Climacteris rufus. The sequence goes on from VZRZ01002579.1 coordinate 219,405, forward strand.
TCTGTTTCTAAGAGTTGTCAAAGTAAATAGAAAGGGCAATTAATATATGCTCACTTAACAAGTTTACTGTGTAAGGCCATGGCAAGGATTCAGTCATTTCTTAGGGCAGACGTACCTTGTAAGCAATGTAAGCCAAGCAATGGCTCAACATATTATTAAATGAAAGATGTTCTTTATATTTCTTTGACATCCATCCCCACCAAATACTTTTACTTCTTAACCCTGTCATTGATTGTTGTTACTTGTATTGATTTTTTGAGCTTTTTATATTTTTGGTGCTGCTTAGTGAACACCTCTCTGATAAATGAAAAATATTAGAAAGAAAGAAAGGAAGGACTTATTTTCCTGGAGTATCATCACAGTAGCAGACATAGATGGAGGCCATTCTCCTTGCTGCCACTCGTGAAGGCTGGAACAAGGCTTCTGTGAGAATTCCACACTGGAGCCAGAGCTTGGATACTGAGGGGAGCTCTCTGCTGTCACCATGTATCATGCTTGACATGAAAGCAAACATACGAATTTTACTCAGGAGCTTCAGAGATCCTTAATTAACATGTGCATTTTTATGTACTGAGGAGTACCTATCTGCATAAAGGATACAAACAAGCACCATAGCATTTATTCAGTTTGGCAGCCAACAGAAGGAAACATAATGTCTTATTTCTTTGATTTCAAAAAGAGAGAAACATTCTGGAAGCCCCACATTCTGCTACATTTGAGCTCTGCATTCAGTTTTAAATACTACTTGTCTTTACTGGCTGAGTACAACTTTTAAACGATGCTTGAAGTCCTTCTTCTCTAAGCATCAGGTGCACTGGAAGAGCAGACAGCAGAAACAGAGGGAAATGCTACTGAGTAGACTGAGTATTACATTTCTTTTAAACTTTACGAGAAAACTTGTCTCAAAAATTAAGCTTTGAGGAAAAGCAAGAATTAAACTTGTTTTTTAAAGCTTTCCAACAGATCTTAGTATAATAAGCACAAAAGCAATTATTCAGTTGTCCTAACGATTCTCTTTTTTTGCCTTATAAACGTATAATTTCCCATTCTGTATATTGTCACAAAACAAGTTTCGATGTGGAGTTATTATACACTGAATTTTTCTCTTATTAAAATTTGAGCAGAATGAATTACAAGGGACTTTCCATAATGACAGGCTAAGGACATGCTCAACTCATTGTGTGGGATCTTGAAAGAGACTTTTCAGGAGTATTTCTGTGAACTAATTCTGTTCTTCCACAGAAGTATGTAGGATGAGGAAATTGTGTCAGTTGTGTGCAAAAATAGCAGTAGAGGCTCTTGCCGATAAAATTTTTTCTCTAGTCTTGGTGTATTATAACTACATAGGATGTGCCAGATTTATTGCTGCTGGAACTGAATTGGAGTATTCTGTCAGATCGTTTTAGTATCATCACGCTGGATTTTAATATCAAACCCTAAAGTGCTTGAAGACTTCAGAAAGAATGTTACTGAATCTTCTAAATACCAATTAGTTGTGAATATATTTCTGAAGTTTTTGTTAGGATCTTAGTGATTAAAAGCTCACCTTGACACCATGTCCTACTTCTATGATAACACCTGCAGCAGCAACAATGATTTCTGATGTATGAGCAGGATCAGATGAAATAGCATCTAAGATAAGAATTGACATCCCTTGCAACCTTCCTTTCAATCCCCCTTCCCTTCTTCCCCCCCCCAAAAAAAAAA
>VZRZ01002579.1:221207-298944 GCA_013398175.1 Climacteris rufus
TTTTTTTTTTTTTTTTTTTTTGTTCAAATGGAAGTGTTAGAATTGCTGAGCTAGCATGAGAACCCTGCTTCTAACATTATTTCTAGCTTGGCCTTGCGAGGTTCCTATTTCAAGAAAGGGTGTTATTATCTGAATTTGTTAGGCTCTGCTTGGAACTTCCAGCCATGAACCAAACACAAAGATATTGCAATGTAGTTCAGACATTAGCAAATAGAAGAAGACAAGAATTACCCTAGCCTTGGGTAGCAGAAATTACTTTTGGAGTTCAAAGCTGCACTGTGATTTTCTGTCTGTCTGTTGCAGTTCAGCCATTCCCCTTTCACAAGTGTATCTGCAATGTGTGACTGTGATCATAACTGTTGCTCCTGCTTGCCCTGTGTCTGCTTGTTTTGGCAGTTTTGAGGGCAGAGAGTGCCGGGCCCTTTCATGTGGTTTGTGTCACATGTGCTGCTGTGCGAGACACGCGCAGCTCTTCGGGAGCATTTGCCGCTTGCTGCTTTGCCTGCTCGTGTACGCTTCCTCTGCGGATGGCTTTCCTGGCTTCCATGGACCATTTGTTTGTTCAGTTTCTTTTATTGCGTGATACACCCACCCCATGCAGTTCCAATGAAGTATGTGTTGTTTATTTCCTCTACTGTCCAGCTCTGAAGGTTTCGATCTAAGGAGGCAATCACTGACACTAAGTCTAACACCAGTCCTTAACATAACCTGTCTTCTCCTGGGATGCTTAATCTTTTCCCTCTTGGAAATGTGGAAGTCTCCACTTGTCCTTTTTTTAACCCTGTAGTGACTAATTTTAGCTATCTTACCACCAGGCACCCAGTGTGGATGAGATGTCCTCCTAAGTCAGGCTCAAGATAGCTGGACAGATTTGTTTCTCTCAGATGACTTTTACTTCTTTCCCCATTGACATGGAGAAAGACTAGATGACAAACGTAAGCTAATTGATGTAATTTGAGATGGCAGTATCTGTGTGAGATATATCCCTTTTCAGGGACCCAGTCTTTGTGGTAGTATGCATGAATGCTGTATGCTCACAAACTGCTCACTGGGATTTTTTCATCAGCTAATCCCCTTATCAGCACTTTCCATACTGCTTTACTCATGAGGACAGAGTGGAGAGCTGGTGTCAGTGGAGGGGCATGTGAGTATAAAAGATAAGAACTAAGAGCCTCCTTTCAAGTGGGTCAGTTCCAGACTCACAGGAGTTATTTATTCACTATATGAAACAGTAACAGACTAGCTTAGGTAAGAAGGGCAGGAAGGAATTAGTGAGAAAGTAGTGGTGAGAAAGTAGGACAAAACCCCAGAACCTGATAAACAGAAAAGTCCTGGAACAGTACGAGGACAGATCTCTGACACAGAATGTTGCAAACGCAGGTAGAAGATTTAGCAAATCCTTATAGTCTGAACTAGAAGTGCAGGCTAAGAAAGGTAGGCTTTTCATAATGTTAATGGTCTTCTTGGCACAATTCTTGAAAAAGCTGAATATGTGCCACATGGTTTATTTATGCCAAGAGCTATTCATCAAGACTGATGTTTTCATTAACAACTCTGCTGTTTTTTGTTCAAGAGTAAAACTGTCAGAACCCAGATAACAATGATAAGTTTAAAGCATTTCTGCTGATTTCTTCACAAATTTTCAGAATTTGTACCACTTCTATATTTAAAGGTGTGCATTAGTTAAAGTAACCAGCCACGTCTGTAAGAAATAAGGCTTTCTCACATCAGAAGCAAGGACTAGCTTATTGGTAGAGCTGTTAAAATATTCCAGGGTTTTGCATGCATATCCTGAAACAGTATTGAATAGATTGAATAAATCATTAGTAGCAGCAAGATTTTTATTTTGACTGTTGTCCAGCAGCAAGAAAAATCTTATAGATATAGACTACTTCACATTTTCCTTAGGATAAGCAAACTGATCCTGCATGTGAACTATGTGTGATAGTCCCTGTGATGCCAATGGCAGGTCTGCTCATGGGCAACCTGCATACTCTGTTTTCACATGCAGGTGCAAGGTCTGTAGTGAAGGAGATTTTCAACCAGCAAGGTTATTACCTGGAGATAAACCTCTGCCCATCTGTGACTGTTGCAGCATAAGGCAAAGAGCAAAAGGCAATAAACGTGAATCTGTCAGACCTGAGAGAAATGACAGGCTTGAAACTGTGTTTTCTATCGTTGTTCCAGTAAGACAACAATTTTAGTAAGAGAGATATTATATGTAAGGGTGGATTTCTACTGCTTCATTTCTGGTTTGTTCTGTATCCATCTCTTGGGAGTTTTCTGTACCAAGTTGTTGGAAAGAATCCTCCATAGTATGAATTATATGTAAGGATTCAATCCTATGCTCATGCAAGCTATGCTGCTGCAGCAGCGTCTCCCGTTGTAGTCACTGCAAGTCAAGCCTGTAAAGAAGGCAAGACAGTGTGTAATCTGCCTTTTAAGAATGTTGTTTCTTTCCCTGAAAATTGATTAAAAATAAAATGAAAAATAGTGTTCTTTGCCACTGGCACCAGCCCTACAGGGCATCAAAGAAAAGGACTGCTCATAATCTCTAGACATTTCCTGACTGACTGCAAAGGTCATATTGGAGTGACTGGGGGAAACTGAAAAAGAGTTATCTGAAGGCTAAATAAGGTGAAAGTTGCTATGGCTAAAGTTCAAGTTTATTTATGCAGAATAAAAAAGAGAAGCAAAAAGTTTGCTGACTTATTTTCTAGAGCTTTGGACTGGTTCATGTAACAGATAATGAAAACTAAAAATAAAGGAAGTAGAACATACAGTGACATAATAGAAATAACAGTTAATGATTGTCCCCTTCAACTTTACTTTTTCCTTATTTATCTTATTCTAACCCAGACGGTGATATCTGTGATATTGCTGTTATTTCCTACCTTAGAAAATCCTTGAGGTTGAGATATTCTATTTTTTTCTATACAGAAATATTGCTTAGCACAGTCTTGCCACTATGGAAGAAATATAAAATCTATACAAGCAGTGAAAATAAGGAAGTACAATTTTATGTAGGTTTATGTTCTAGTTTATATTCATAACGTAATCCTCATAAACAGATGAATCTGGGATCCTCTACATTCCCTACAGCATTCCATAGACTAGTGACAGCACATTGTGGTGACTTGACCTTGGCTGGATGCCAGGTGCCCACCAAAGCCACTTTATCACTGTGCTCCTCATTGGGACAGGGGAGAGGAAATATAATGAAAGTCTCATGATTTGAGATAAGAGCAGGGAGAGATCACTTGCCAATTATCATCATGGGCAAAACAGACACGGCTTGTGGAAATTTTTCGAATTTATCACTGATCAAAATCAGACTAGGATAATGAGAAGTAAAGCAAATATTAAAAACACTTTCCATCCACCCCTCCCTCCTTCCTGGGTGTAACTTCGTTCCTGATTCTCTACCTTCTCTCACCCAGTGGTGCAGGGAGACAGGGAATGGGGGGTTGCAGTCGGTTCACATATTGTTTCTGCCATTGCTACTTCCTCTTCTGAAAACGGAGTCCTTCCCCTTCTCCATTGTGGAGTGACAGTCCTCCATGAACATGTGTCCTTCCTATGGGCTGTGGTTCTTCACATACTGCTCCAGCATGGATCCTTCCCATTGGGTGCAGTCCTTCACGGACATGCTGCTCCAGTGTAGGTCTCTCCTGGAGTTACAAGTCCTGCCAGCAAACCTGCTCCAGCTGGGCTCCTCTCTCCATGGAGCCACAGGTCCTCTTGGGAGCCAGCTCCAGTGTGTTTTTGCCATGGGGTCACAGCTCTCTTCTAGCTTCCATCTGCTCCTACCTGGAGCCCTCCACGGGCTGCAGGTGGATCTCTTCTCCACCATGGACCTCCATGGGCTGCAGAGTGTCGTGGGCTATCAGAGAATCTCTGCTCTGGCTCCTGAAGCACCTCCTCCCCCTGCTTCTCCACAGACGTTGGTGAAGTCACAGGTTCACAGGTTCTCACTCCTCTATTCTCTGGCTGCAATTACTTCTGGTTTAAATCTCAAAATTATAAATTTATTCTTGATAAGTAACACTGAACCTTATCCTTGCTTCTGCAGATTCCCAATTCCCTTGCTAGTAGCTTGTTAATCATGTCTTGGTCCATATTTGTAGCAAGCAACATCTTCTAGTAAACAGATACTGGAAGGGATCTAAAAGCTCTGGATTAGATTTCCAGCTCTGTTTCCTGTGATCACTTTTGGTCTGTTTTCCTTCTATTGACTGCTACAATCATTATGCTTGTGTCATACATGAGGCCCCCAGTCTCCTCTTGAGCTTACTTATATCACACTTACCCTGCAAGTATGCAGGTGATCTTGACCATTTCAGTAGATGATGATCACGAGCTTGAATATTCTGGCAGTCCTTCTTGAGCCATAAGTCTATCTAGTTTTCCTGTGCAAAGACCCCTGTTCTCTGCAGTGATATAATTGGATATAAAGGAAAAAAAATAACCCACCCTGAACTTTTAATTTTTAAAAGCTAAGGTTCCAGGGTGATACTAAAATGGATAAACACAATTATAACCAAAACATTCCAAAGTTAGTACATTTTCGTTGGAGTATAGTGGTGTTGTTCTGTTTTAATAGATGATAAATAGCAAAAGGGTCCTTGCATTGAAACATATATGATAATGTGAGAATGATGAAATTTCTCTATTTTATTGACTATTTTTTTAACACAGATCAGCCACAAAGGAGTGTCGCAATAAGGACACGAAAAGAAGGACGCGGACACCTGCTAACAGAGCAAAGAAACAACTGGGCCAGAAATGGGCTGGGTTTATTTTATAGGTATCTTAGAAACCACAGTGGATTGGAGGGACAACCTCGCTGCCCCTCAATCACACTGGTCAAAGGAAATGTCCATCAAATCTCTCTGTCCAGGAGAAAAGAATGTAAATAATAAACTACCGTTACAAAAACATGGATATGTTTACAGAGAATGTATGAGAAACAGATACAGAAGAATGAAAATATCAGAACTGCAAAACTTAGGGCAACAAAGGAGAACAGGACTTTAGTGTTCATGTGAGCTTGTTTTGACTACTGTGATAGCTACAATTTAAGTCATCACCTTAGGAGAAAACCTGTTTTGAGTCTTCAGGGAAACAACGTTCAGCAGTTTGTTTTCACACAGGAAATTACTGTTTTAAGGGATAATATTAGGTTACAAGAACCCTAATTGCTGGCTAATTCCTTATTTCATTATGACTTGCTTTGTAGATTTTGGGATGCTGTCTGGAAATAATCCTCAAATTTGATGGAGATTTGAAGGCAGAACTGAAAAAAAAAGGGACTCCAAAGACAGTTCAGATAAATGTGCTGGTGAAAACAGTTTCCTCTGTAGTGCAGCAGCGCACAGTAATAGCACAAAAGCTTCGGTTGGCACAACCATGAATATGTTTGTTTTGTAAGTTGGACCATATAGCACCAGATATTTGCAAATCCTGTTCAGCTTATTTATATTCATTGATTGATGCTGCACTCTTATAACAGCATTCAAGAAAAAAAGAACTCATAGCTGTCTAATCTAAGCAGTTATGCCAGTATGGATAAAGATCTTTCTGGAGTGTAGCACACAGCCCTTCCCTACATGTAGGCTTGTGCTCCACTGAGACGCCTGTGCTGGCAAAAAGAAAGCATCAAGGACACAAGGGGCAAATCTTGCCAGACGTTCTTAGTTTGTCTCCTACAACTTGCTACCCCATTTCCATTAACTGAGATGAAGCAGTGGTAACCAGCATCTCTGCACAAATGTGACTGGATATTGTTAAGAGCTTAAACTCTGCTAGTCAAACCCAAGCAGGACCACAGAGGAGTGTTCTCTGCTGACTGTGACTTCATCCTGCACACAGCAAGCCTACACAGGTTGTTCATGTAGTGATTTTAGTCCTGTTTTCTGCTTGCCAGCTTGCTATGGACAGGCTGATTTTTCTGAATTTGACTGTTTCAGGTGCTGAACACAGACTGCACCCAGTATTAAAGAGAGACTTCAGCTGAGTATGCACCTGCTTATGTGGCACCACAACTGATGGCTTGTTTAGGAGCTGTTTATAACTATTAAACACACAAGTTGCAGGTTTGCCTTGTAAACTGTACAGTAATGGTAATGGAGCTTCAGCACATAGAGCATATGGCTCGCTCTTACCCTGTTCACTAAAGAAAAGTGAAGAGAAATAGGAAGGAGGGACAGAGCTTTCACTTAAGTTTATTCATGTCAGATCATGTCAGGTACAGCTGCCACACTGTCTGGAGAACTTTGAAAGAGAGACTGAGTTATCCATGGTATTGCAACATTATAAGTCTGGGAATAGCAAGCTTTTGAATTCCAGAAAATCATTGCAAGTTACATAAAAATAATGATGTCTACAGAGCTGAACAAAAGGATTAGGGGTTTTCTTTCTCTCTCTCTTTCTTTCTTTCTTTCTTTCTTTCTTTCTTTCTTTCTTTCTTTCTTTCTTTAGTTCTCTCAGTGGAAAAGCTGCAGTGATGCTTTCACTAAGCCACTGCAGTAGCTTTGCTTATCCCTTGTGTTCCCTGGTGAAATTTATGTGACTGCCATGGTACAGGCAGTCACATAAAGGGAGGTAGACTTTTGTGTGAAAGCAAGTTGCAGTCAGCCCAAATAATTGAACAGATGAGGAAAGTCATGGGACTTTTATGTTTGGTACCTAGCTGGAGCTGGGCTATGTGTATCACAGCTACAGTAATCAGGTAGTGTCTGTCTGACCTGTTGCTGCTCATAGGTACAACTGGTTCAGACTCTGCAACATACCCTTCTAGGGTATGAGCTGAAAACAACTGCTATCTGCTTTTCGGGTATGTGTATGGGGCAAGAAGTCCCAGACCTGCTTTGAACTTGGACTCTTGGAGGGACAGGAACAGCAAACTGCTTTAAAAGAAAAGGGGAAAATTCTGGTAATAAACTTTGAAGCCTAATGTCTGAGGGTGGACCCCTGTGCATGTTTGGCTGTGAATCTGCAGATGTATAGCACATTGTTAGGAGTGGGTACTTGGAATATGAAGAAAGTTTGTGGCCAATCTCTTTAGGACCAATATGTATCTTAACTGCTGATGACTTTTTGTTTGGGAGTCTTTATCATGAATCTTTTATGGATTTGATTTTGTAGGAAATAAGTCCACAGAGTGCAACCAAGTGTGACCAAGTTGAGCTGATCCCAAGATACTCTTGTATGATTTGTGGTCCTAGATATTGTACCTCAGCCACAGAGCAGAGAGCAGAATGGCTGCCATACAGCAGAGAAACATTGCTGCCGCTGGAAAGAAATGATGGTTCTCACTTTTACTCTAAATGTGTTTGTACATCTTCCTTCCCCAACAGGCTGCTGTTTGGTCCTCCCAATGCCATCTATTGAGGAGGCTGAACAAGGATGGCTCTATCAGCCTTTCCTCACTGGTCAAGTGCTCCAGCCCCAACCATCTTAGTGCCTCTCTGCTGAACTTCATGCACTTTATTAGTGTCTTTCATACACCAAGGGGCTCACAACTGGATGCAGCATCTAGATATGGACTTACAAGTGTTCTGAGTAGAGAGGTTGATCACTTTCCTTGTTGTTCTATTTCTACTCCTGTGAATATAGCCCAGGATGCTTTTGGCCTTCACTGCCATCAGGAGACATTGCTCGCTCACGTGCTGCTTGATGCTTTCCCTGTCCACCAGGTCCTTCTCAGCAGCACTGGTTCCTGCTCAGTCCCTACCTCCATTGGTGCAAGAGTCTTTTCATTCCCAGCTGCAGGTCTTTCCATTTGTTCTCACTGAATTTTATTAAGTTTCTGTCAACCCTTTCTGTGGTGATGCCTTCCCTCAGGGGGGCTCAGACCCCGCCTGTTGCTCAGGCACTGGTTATACAGCGATTGAGTGACACTGGATCCGAGGATGCTCAGGACACCCCTTAGACATCCCCTGGGGTGGAGAGAAGCACAAACCCAGCCTCCCTTTCCAGAGACTTCTTCGCAGTTCAGCAGTTTATTGGTCAGTTATTAGGTAATCTTTAATAATTGGTCGTTATTACTGTGTCCCACCCTGTAAGCCCCGCGCTATTGGATGTTAGTGTTTTCCACGCCCTGTTTCCTGTGCTTAAAAGTTCGTGTTTGGTGCATAATTCGGCAGATTTTTGGTTTCTTTCTTGGACTGTAATAAACAAGCTACACCCCCGCCAGAAATCTCCCTCTCCTTTTCTTCGTGCTCCGGACCGCTGTGCACTCAGCCTGTCACATGCCTAAAGCATACCTACAGTGCTTTTTTCTCTAACTAGTGCTTTATTGAAATTGTCCTTTGCTTTCAGCTTTGTTACTGCCAGCTTGTCTTCTTTTTCCAAACATCTGATTCTGGCAGCTTTAGAGTATCTGTGCAATGTTGCAGCAACTGATTCCATGTTCTCAACCGCAGGCTGCCATCTCAAATGGTCCTTTCAGTATCTAGCCTGAAGGAACTTATAGAGAAACAATATCAGTGGTACTATTTTAAAAAGTCCTTTTTGGTAATGCTTGTTCTCTCATGTTTTCTGGAAGTTGCATGGCTTCTCTAGGTCCTGTAGTGTGATCTTTTTCTCCCCCTCCTAGTTCTTTCTTTCCTGCTTAGAAACGTGGAGGAAAAGGTACCCTCTCACATACTCTTTTATTACTGGACTTGTTTACATCTCTCTCTGTAGATACAGAGAAAGAAGAAAGACAAAGCAACAGGGACTTGTAAGGACAAATCCCATGTTTTTGTGGTTGTAAGAACAAATCTGATTAAACTCCCTATGGAGCTCCAACTGTGGAACTGTGCAAAAATTCAATTGTTGCAGTGTCAGGAAGCCTGAAACATCAAGCTGGAATTATCTCTAGTGCAAATTGACTTCCTCTTGTTTTTATTAGCACCCCTTTAAGTCAAAGTACAGGATTAGATACAGCTCCACAGTAGAACCTGCCAGTCTTCAGTAGCTGACTGTTATTTATAGATAGATATATGTATAACCTTTTAGAAATAAAAATATTTTAATCAAAATTGAAAGTCCAAGGAGAGATTTCTTTAAAAAATTAACTCTGAAAACTTTTCACAATAAGATTGATATTTTCATTATTTTAAAAGTATTTAGCTGAAAAAAAAACTAAAAGGAAAAGCTTTGATCTTGGATTATGTTATGAAAACAGCAAGAAAAATAAGTTTAAAATGTTATAAATTATTGACTTTTTATAATTGGCTTTCCTGTGGCCTGCTTAAAAATTAACTCTATGAAATCAGCCACAGACATAAATCCTAGATTTGAAGATAAAGAAGGTCTTGGTTTTCGTTTGCTGCTGTGAGAGTCTGAATAGTGTGGACACATTGCTGTTGGAATACTGCACTCATTAGTACTGAACAAAATTCTAACACTTATCCAGATACATAGCATTTGCAAAAGATGATTTAATGTTGTTCATAATGTTTTGAACAACAATTCTAATGTTGTTCAGACAGACTTAGAGATAAGAAAAAAAATGCAATCAAGTATTCATTTTGAATAATTACATGTTTTTCTACTCCACAGCTTGTTACGATTTGTTTCTGTGTTCATTTGTAGTCATGGTTTTTTCACGTTAAGGTATTCATATCTGTTTAAATTCGAGACCAATACTTTATATTATTTAATTACATAAGCTTCAGTAAACACAATTTATACCTTATTAATTGCTTCTCTTTGATCTTCCACTCTTGTAATAGGTTTTTAAAACAAATAAACTAATACTATACTTATAAATAATGAGGCCAAAGCTCTGTGAAATGGTGGTGGCCGTATCATTAGGTTAAGTCTGTAACAGCTGTTTTCTTTCTTTGTGAAGTTATGGAGTAAGCTGAACTAGCCTTCACCCTGAGATTCTTTCATCTCTGAAATGCAACCAGGGAAAGAGGCATTCGGGATTCCTGACAATCAGTAATAACAATTTATTTTTACTTGATAATCATTATTACTTAGCAAACAATAAGCACATGTGCAGTAAAACAGTCTATGATACTTTGAGTTTCTTACTTTTCCTTCATTGCATCTGACAAAAGTTTGAGGATCAGATAGAGAGACTGGGTTATTGCATTGACTAGTGCCTTTCTCACAAGCAGGGAAAAAACCAAAGCTGTATTTTCTTCCTTATTTCACCTGTTTGTGATCAGAGGCACCGTTCTCTAATCTGTTTGATGAAGCTGTTGTAGACCTTCATTCTCATTGGAGTTCATTGTCAGCACTTGGAAGGCTGCAGTACTTTGGTCTTTTTAGAATAACTAAGATGTTATAAAATTTACCTGTTCTTTTGTTTTATCTTGCTAATGTGAAATAAAGTAATCAGCAGAAGTCATAGCAATGAATAGAAAATGAGATTATAGAACGGTGATTTAACAAAGTACACAAGTCAAAGAGCTGAACTGTGAAAGATTGTTTGCCTATTAGTTCAAGAATTGCAGTATCCTGCACTGTGATGTAAATAGAACCTGTAGTCTGGATGTAATAGTCTGGAAAGGAAAACAGGTAATTAGGAGACAAATGGAGAATTGGTAAGAATCCTCTCTGGAGAGGAAAACATGGATATTGATTTGAGAAGCTTATGGTATGAACAATCAATGATGAAATTATTTTTGTGCTGTTGTCTAATTCAATTGAAGAATTTGTCATACCTTGTTTCTCACATGTGACTGTCTCTTTTAGAGGTTCAGACTTCCAGTATGATTTTAATTAATATAGCAGAATTCCAGTGCACTCGCACAGTTTGAAGTCTGTAATTTCTCAGTACTGTTGACTCCTGCTGTGTCGAACAGCTGAGATACCACACTGTAATAAAGTGTTGTATAGGTTTCTTATTTAATTTGTTTGTCTTTGAAGTAGATACCAGTTGAATAGTAGATAAATCTTCATCATGGGTTAATTGTTTCTGCATTGCATAGAAAGAGCAAATCACTGCAATATATTATTAGAATGTCCTTCTTAATATTTATCAAATCAGAATATGATGAAATATTGCATTTATTATGATAATGAGTGAAAATGATATACTATATTATAGACTTTCTTTGTTACAAATGTCAAATTCTTGATTCTATTTCTGAGAGTTTTTATAACTTGTTACATTCTGAAATAATTTGATCTTCCTAATAGAAGTATCCTAAAGTTCTTTGTATTCCAATTTTGAGTGTAACGTAGTCAAGAAGAATCATTCAGAGATACATACTTGGAGACAGCATATTTAAAAATGTAGTTAAGACATTAAAAAAAAGCTCTTAAAAACAAAACCAAACAACAACAACAACAACAACATTGAAAAAAAAGAAAATTCTTTCTCCTGGCCCAAACCCATGGTAATATTTGCCCACAGTGCACGGTGAACTGTTAGCTTTTGTAGGTAAAATTTGGTGACGTCTTGAGAACTGGAATGCATTAATACATTAATGCATGGTGACATTCCTTGGCTGTTCACATCAGAGAGTGACTAGCAGCTTGGGACACTTGATGAGTTAAAGGGAAAGCATGTATGGTAACATGTTGCACGTCATAGGAAGTTACAGCTCATGTTTCTACATATAAGGCCATAGTTCCGGTGGAAGAAGAGTGTCTGCAGAAAATCATCACAAAAAAAAACCAAACCTATCGTTGAATCTTTGAACATTCCCAGATTGCATCTGTACATTTTCCAGCAAACAATTGGCCTAAATATTTCCCTGAAATATGGAGATTCTTTGGTTGTGCAGTCATGCCTTGGCTGGTAGAAGACTTCCTGTGAAATCTGTAAATCATCAGTAGTGAGATAACAAAAATAAAACCTAAAAAGAGCATTTAAGTTAGTGTTCTCTCAAACAGCATGTCTCCCTAGAGCATTAATGCATTCATATACAATATTACACAGCTGTTATACTGGATCAGAAATTGTTAGTGAATGAGGAACTGGAAAGAAAAAAAGCACAACTGTAATGGTTTGATGACTGCTTGTAAGTAGCAGATGCAATTCCTCTTCCTTCACTTTTGTGTTGCTTTCCAAATGAACTAGTTAAACCCTGTCTTACTGCAGTCTGTCCATCTTAAAGTTTTTTTCCTAAAGCTGAGCTACTAAACTGATGACCTATGCCTAGCTGTCAATCTGTTCTCAGCTGGAAGTAGTTGTTGCTCTTCACATCAGGAAGAACAGCAGAAGAAAGAATCAGAAGGGGATGATCAAGCAGCTGTTGAACTCTGTTCTTATCCCACAGGCAAAAGCTGTCTGCTTAGAGATGAAAACTGCAAGAAGATGCCATGGGGAAACCTTAGTTGTGGCTTGCTATGCTGCCTCTAGAGAGGATTTCAGTCTGCAGTGTTCGTATTCTAGAACCTTTAATTAACAGTCAATTAGTTAAAGATTACTCATTTAAAACAGAAGAAAATACTAGTTGTGGAGTCCTTTGGATTTAAGTGTTTTAGCTGAAGCCAAATGAATGTACTAGCAGTGGAAATTGACTGTGGTAAGTTCTTGGCCACCACATTTGTCACCCCAAATGTCACAGGAGTGTGTTGACAGATGAACCACAGAAAATCTTGCTTGGTGGTTTAAAAAATTAAAACCCAAGTGCTCCTATTGCCTGCTGGAAGCTGGTCTTTCCATAATAGGTTCAGTGGGACAGAATGATCTAGTTCTGCAGCTTTGAGGAAATGGTCAGACTTTGCACAGGGAAGACTGGAACTGGACTGGCTCCTGTTCTGACCCACTGCTTGCTGTGGGAAGAGTATAGCCATGAGGCTGGAGCTCTGTTTGACAGTGTTCATGTATTAAGAGTAAGAAACCCTTTTTGTGATTACTTGGATATTTGTCAGTCTGGGTTAAAGTCCATTCCTGAAAAGCATTCCCAGTAACACAATACCCCAGCTAGTACCCTATTCTGTTTGAATCAGTTTGACTGATATTGTATATTTAATCAAAGTCAGGCTTAATTGCGTTTCTGACACAGAACCTAAAATTTACCATTGTATGATGGTAATATTGGTGACTAAATAAAATAAAACTATCCTGTGCATAACACATCTGCATTGTTTAACAGTCTCATGGATGTTTTACAGTTCAACTTTGCTGGAAAATTGCCCTCTTAAAACAGAGATCTTATCAAACATCCTAAAAATATAATTCAATTGGTTAATTGAACACGACTTCAAGGAGCTCCAGTGTACAAATGTTCAGCAGTTCAGGGTGTAGTGTGACCTTAAGTAGTAAAAATTTGACTGACCATTTTAAGTTTTAAAATATCCCTCTGTATCAACCTTAATTTGAGAAGACCTGCTTCTATCATGTAGTTGTGACATGATGAAGAGCTACTTTTCTACTGAAAATTATGTTCTACAGACTGCGTTTATCTTTTGATCTCTAATACTCTGTTCCTACAATTTCTGTACAGCAGGACAGTAGCATGGTAAACAGAATCTGCTAATTTATTCAATAGGTGACTTTGTTGTTTGCATAATGTTGCTAATATGGAGTTGCTTGATGTAACAGTTCATAGTGGTTTATTGTGATATGGCTTAATAGTAGTAAAGCAGGTCTTTTTGCTTGTAACTTTCTTTAGTAGGATATTCTCTTTAATTGCTTGATAGATATGATAACATGACCTAGTGAATTCCAGGGTCTGGATTATTACAGCTGTGATTTTAAAGAAAGAAAAATCAAAACCTCAAGAAATCCTGTACCTGAGGCTAAAGCAATATGCAGACAACAGGAACTCAATAAACCTTTGCTTAATAAGTTTATAAAACGACAAGACAGTGAATTGTCACAAACATGTTTCCTTTGGTTCTGCTTATTAGGACTGACTAATGTTAGTCATTAGTTAACAGGAAGAACTTTCCCCATGCGTGGCTTAAGCTGTTGAATATGTTGACTCATATGTTTAGAATGCATCATGCCATGACTTATCCATGTTATATATAGATGTACATTTGGGATTCCTGATGCATGACTAAGCCTCAATGAACTTCTTGTAACTGAAGGTTGTAGCTGTGAAAGGAAATATCCCAATTATTACAGAATCACATGGAATCACAGAATCAACTATCAATCTGTTGTCTGCAGGACCTGGACTTCACTTGTGAATGACCATATCATAAAAATTTGGGTATAAATAACAAAGCTATTTTTGGTAACTTTGGGGTTTTTTTTAATACCTCTAAAGAGCCCTTTTCACATGAATGTTCTCAATACCATTCCTTTCCTTCCACTGCTCCTTGCTCCAGGATGGCTTACTGATAAATCATATAGTGAGTATTCTGCAGTTACCTTTTTTATTCTAATGAGATTAACTGCTAGCAGTGTACACAAGATTCCAGGATTATCATCTTCCTGCATATGAAAAGCATTTGTGACACTTTTTGAAGTTACTAGTTTGGTGTTTGAACTCCAGAAAGACCTTGTGTGGTAATATGGGTGTTAACAATGGCTGACCTGCTCCGCAGCCAGGTATGTCTACATATCTTCTGCTTTATGCTGTAACAGATGCTGTGTTCAGTTCCATGCTCTGAACTGCCTCAAATGCTGGCTTATGGCACACAGCTTGGTTATTGGTAACTTCTCCCTCCACTAACTATACCAACCTTATTTGGCTTGACATCATGATAGGTGGTTGTAATGACATCTGAGGTGACTTACTTTTGAATGGCTATTCTTGTAGTCTTGTATTCTAGACTAACTATGTCTAGTTCTAGTCTGTTGATTAGTTTTCTGTAAGATTTACTGAAAATACTTCTGAATGTATAGATAAATGCCAAAATTCTTAGAGAATTTTTAGTATGCTGAAAAGTATTTTTCTTATCACATAGGAAATTATCCTTTTTGACCAGGGAAAGGATGGCTAAAACCACTCATTCTTTTTTTTGTGACCTGTAGAAACCGAGGATGTGATAAATAGGTCAAGCTCTTTTCAGTATCCAACTCCTCCTTTCTTCTTGCCCAATAAAAGAGTAAAATAGCTGTTTCCCAGAAGTGTAATGTTCTTTAATCCAGTTGTGTGAACGACATTATGACTTCATTGCCTTGTTTAAAAAAAATAATTCCATGAGCAACTCATTAAAGAAGGTAATTAGAAGAACAGTGCCTTAGCACACATGCTGGAGAACTTGCAGTCCTTCCCTGCTTGTGGTTCATCACGGTCGGAGGAATCTGGCACGCAGATGGTGTGGCGCAGAGCTTTGTCAGACAGATAGCGAGAAGGCCAAGGGAGTCTAGGAAGAATGACAAAGCAGTATGAGCAGACCAAACATCTTAAAGATGTCTCACACACGCTCTCACCACATGAAACTCTGTCAAATTTTCTCTCGTGTGCCTTTACAAAAAATTCGGTGGAATAGATTATTTGGTGAGATTTTAGAGGAAAAGTTTTAATCTATAAAAGGATTCTGGAACTTCAATCCTAACTCTACTTCATTCTTTGCCTCTTCTCTGAGTTTAATTTTTCTGTGTCAGTTTAACTCTTCTGCATCAAGGGCTTTGACTAAAGGTGATGTGAATACTATTCTTGTGAAAGAGTCCAGTCTTTTGAAGAGTAATGAAAGTCATATTTGCTGTGGTGGCAACAGGCCCGGGCTGTGTTTAGTTGAAGTGTTTCTCATTTTGCAATGTGAGGGAGAAGTTTTAATTTTGCCAGGATTGTTACTAAAACTACATTGATACTGAAGATATACGCTGCCTACTATATAAGGGGGCTTAAAAATTTGATAGAAATGTTGGACTCCTAGGAAACCGCAGTGGTCTTTCTTTTTATAGGCCCAAGAATTTTGTGAAATTGGTGTTTGAAATGCATAAAATGGGAAGAAGGAAGATTTAGGTCTCTGAGGAAAGCAGAAAGACATCTTTGTTGTTGTACTGCACTTTGTGTTTAGAAGAAATGGCAATGTATCTATTTCCCTTTAACCTTCCATCAGTCTGGTGACCTAAATGCAGATTTAAGAGAAGACTTTAACTTGATCAAGAGAGTTTGTCTCTCCAAATTCCATGGTAGCAAATGTCTAATAGTAGTCTGGAGAAAATTTCACTCTCTTCCCATTTTGGAAAGCAAACCCAACTATCTGGCATATGCTTGATATATATTTGGGCAGTACTGAATGTGTTACTGGTGCAGTGTCACAGCAGCCACAAATGCAATTTGTTATTTCTTGTGGAGCTTAGTTATGTTATACTGGAAAATCAGTCAGTTGATGCAATAAACTGTAGTACAGTTTAAAACAGTTTATTCTAGTACAATGTTCTTCCTGCTTTCTGTTGCATTATATCCCATAGATGGGAGAAGTGCAAGGTTGCCTTCAGTTCTGGACACAAGACTTTGTTTTCCGTGACACCCTCAACTTCCCTCCCCTTCCTACCCCCCCACCCTGATGACCTTCCATCTTGTGGTTTGCTAAGATTAATTTCTTTCACATCTACTAGTCTTACTTCTTTATTGTATTCCCAGTGTTCCCTTTGTGCTGTCTCCATGCTCTAAAGCAATTATTAAAAATATTTCCAGCAATTATTTAAAATAGATCTTTTTATAAGAAATCTTCATAAATGAGTGACTTATGGGAAGAAAAATATTTTATTTCTCTCCTTTCCACAACTTTTTGTTTTCCCATCACTTTCGATTTTCCTTCAGGAGATATTAAAATGATATGTTAGCAGAAGTGTTTCAAAACTGGATTCCTCTGAATGTTGTCGCATAATACAGATCATACAAAAAGCAAATACCACTGTAAATCTGTGGAAGAAACTCTTTTGTTCTAAATCAGATTTGGTTTATTTATTTATTTATTTCTTTTATATACTTGCAATATCATCACAAAACACAGCTGAAGTATCAAGGCAATCATTGTCACAATTGGCAGGATCTTTTCTAAACATTCAGTTATCTCAGGCAGTAAAGAACGGGCTTATTGCATCATGTTTAAGCCTTTCTCTTTTCCTGTTTTATTCCTTTTTTTCTCCTTTTTTAGGTAATTATGAGATCTCCCTGATTGCGTTGAAGATCTGAGTCTTTTGACAAAACTCTATCAGTTTGGCAGGTTATTTAAAGGGTACTTTTTATTAGTAATGAAATTTCATTCGTTCATTAAAAGAAATTAAACAGAATAAGTGTTTTTCAAATTTGATAATCTTAACATCCCATAAAAATGAGCACTTTGTCAAAAATTTTAATATGAATTAAGAGAAGTTTTGAGTAGTATTTGTACAGAAGGTACATGGAGTCTTTTACCTAGACAGGACTGTTGTCAAATGAATTGATTACAGTCTAAGAACCTCTTCTATTTTAAATAGCATAAGAATTGTGCTTGTGACTTAAGACAGCCAGACCGAGAATATAAACTGGCATCATTTCATTATTTCATTTAGTGATTCTCTGCCAGCTTACACACAATGTCCTTCAGCCATATCTGTCTATATGTCACTCACTAGCTAAACAAGTAAGGACAATACTTAAAAATTTTCATACAAAAGAAGAGGTGAATGGAAACAGGTCACTGTAGATAATGATTTATGTTGCATTTAATCAGTTGTCAGAGCATTTATCAAATAAATTATCTATGGCCTCTGTTTATTCAGTACTTAGTATGCAGTGAGTTTTTGGAGTAGCCAAGCACTACAAAGAATGTTCCTCAGCAATCAATCAAAGAGGAACTCCAGCACTCTCAATTAACAACAGCAGCCAGCTCCAGTGGATATAAAGCCAAGTATTTCTGTAGTTATTTGGCTTTCCCTGGTGTTACAGATCTAAGGCTGCTTTCCAACAATGCATATCAGGTAGATTGCTATTTTTATTCCTATTTTACAAACGTACATGGCACAGCAGTTCACTCATTTACTCCATGCCACATTTTAAAAGCCTGACTAAGCTCGTTTCCAGTTTGAGTGGTCCCATTGTGACAGTGTTTGCAGGATGAAATGTTCAACTTCTGTAAGGTGAGTATGATTTTGGCAAATCCTACAGAAACTTCAGGACTGGATACTATGCAACTAATTTTCCAGAAATGTAAATCAGTACAGTCTGACTGTACTTAGTTCGTGTTTCTCCTTCATTTAAGCTGATAACTTTGCTTTTATATTCTAGGTCACATTAGGCCCCTGACATAAGATAGGAACTGATTGCAGTAATGGAGTTGATAATCCCCTCTACCTTGTCTGTTCCTTACAAAATTAGCAACCACATTGCATGCATAGCACCTAGCTGCTTTATCTGTTTTGTAGCATCTGGCCACTTGCTCTGTTTTGCAGAACTTCAGGGACACAAAAAGCCCTCACAGGTAATCTGAAATAAAGAAAGAAGAATTCTTTTTTAATAATAGATTTTTTTAATACTTTCTTTCTAGAAGCTCTCCAATTAATCTTCCTATCAAATTATTATCTTTAAACTTTTAAACTTATGGTTTCTTGTTTGCATCCCACTCTGCAAAAGGAATGTAATCTCCTTATATCCTTCTTATTTTTAGAGATGTGAATCTCAACCAGCAGCTGCTTTTTTTTTTTTCTTTTAATTTTCTTCCCTATTTTTGGCAGTGAGATTAGACCTGAATTGCAAGTAAGTTTTATGCTTATTTCATATAACGGCCTCTACAAATTGTCAAACCAAAACTGCTCTGTGTGTGGGTGGATGGGTGGAAATGCACTGAAGGAAGCTGGAGTCCAGTGTGGGAGTTAGACAACAGGGCTAAATGACCATTTACCCTTTCTCCTGTTTTCTTCAGAGAATTTTGAGTACTCCATCTAAAGCTGAAGCTTTGGCCATTCTCTCTTTTTGCTACTGTTTTCTGCGTATTTGTTTCTGAGGGCAAATATCTTTCTAAATAATGTATTTATTCAGAAGAGATCTGGAAAGGGAGGTTCTAATGTGAAGAGAAGCTAACTGGAGATAAAAAAGCAGTCTTCTGTTCTGCTTGTCTAGTATGTTTCATCTCACCTACATTAATATCCGAAACCAGTTGCTGTCATAGGTCTAAGGGGAATTTTGACTCAGTTTCACATTTTTGTAGCCTGAGTTCCATCCATGTACTCAATGGCATTTTGATATGTAAAGCCTCAAAACATTGGAGACCGTTTTGTCTTTTTTTCATGGAAAGAAGTTTCAGTCTGTTGGAGGACTAGTACTTAAGGGGACTGTTTGGATTCAGATTGAGTAGCAATATAAGAGGTAGGTACTATGTAGATTTAGAAAGATAGCCCTTATAAAATAGCAGAGGGGAATTAGATATTATAGAAATGTAATAATAATATGGAATATTTGAATAAAGTAAGCATACTTATTATTTTTAGATGTTTGTTTAAATATAAGCACTTCAGAATTTGCTTCTACTGTATGGGTATCTGTGTTGTGTATAGATGTTCATAATCGTACACATTAAACTGAAAATGTATAATGCAGCTTGGTGTTGTAAGAATGTGTACAAAAATTCAGGTCAGAAAGGATCTCTATGTTGTCTCTTATCCAATCTCTTGCTCACAGAAGGGTTGACTATGAGGTCAGTAAATAAGTAGCCCAGAGTTTTAGCCAAGCTTTCATCTTGAAAACACCTGAGGCTGAAGAGGACACAAACTATCTGGGCAACCTGCTCCACTGTCTGATTGTCCTTGTAGTAAAGATAATCTTCCTTATATCCAGTTAGCACCTCTCCTACTTCAAATGATGCTTCTCATCTTTTGTCCTTCCTCCATGTGCCACTATGAAGAGATAGGCTCTGTCTTTTTGATACCTGGCTCCCTGCTACAGGTACTGGCAGGCAGCTGCTAGGTCTCTGCCAAAGCTGTCTCTTGTGCAGGCTGAGCAAGCCTCATTCCCTCAGCCCTTCCTCACAGGCAAGTGCTCCAGTCCCCAGCCATCTTAGGGGCTCTCTGCTGCACTTGCTGTCATTTCTCAATGTCTTTCCTGTATTGGAAGCCTAAAAGGTGTTACCATAAGGAGAACAGGAAGTAAGACTACTCTTTACCAGTTCCTTGCTTATGTTTGAGTTATGTTTCTTACTTATTCTCTACTCATGCAGAACAGAAATGGTTCCTTTTATATTTTTTAAGTTTTTTGGTTTAATGGCTGTTTAGATTCTTTCTCCTTCATTGATTGGTTTTGATTAACAAATTGACTAATGGCAAAGCTTTCAAAATTTTAGATGCTGTGCTGTCTCTTCCCCTCTACAGTGCATGTATTACGAGGAGGGCTGGACATGAGATCTGTTATTACCCAATATTTGGTTTACAGATGCCAATGTTCTGTAACAATGTACATGACAATAAATAAACAGCTATACTCATTTCACTGTTCTCCCTTTGCCAGAAATAATTTTAGGACACTCATAAAGATTTCACTTCTCCTTCTCTCAATCTGCATGATTCACACAACTGATCTGTCCTTTGCTTGTAGCTTTAAATTTTATGGATGTTATGCATGTCTTGGATTCTTAAGACACCATCATTAATGGGAAAACCTTTGTGGGAACTGAGCAATATCTCAACTTTTTCAACCTGTGAATAAACCTTTCTAGAGTCTTTTCATGTGGATCATGCATGAGATGGCATATATTAAAGCCTAACTGTGGAACTTTGACTAGCTTTCTGATCCTGCTCATAGTAGGAGACAACCAGCTAGCTCTGGCTCATCGAGTGCACTTGTGCTCTAGGGAAGTGCCTCAAAAGCCTTAAGTCAGTTTCCTTGGGAATACAAATGTGTGACACTAGAGTTGTCCCTACCTCATATTTCCCCACATTAACTTTTTTCTGCCTTTCATCATGTCACATCTACATTTAGGCCCATTTTACTTCTGTTTTGCTGCATTTGCTAAGCTTTATTTCATTTTGCCAAAGTAAACGCTTCTACACTAGATAGAACTGTGATATTACGACAACAGAAAAACTGTTAAAATCTGGGCCAGCTGTGATATCCCAGTTGTTTGGAATCTGGTTGTCTCTAGGAGTATCCAATTCTCAGAACAACTGTGTGTTCATAGTTGGAGTTCACAAGTTAGCAGTGACACTTTCATCTACTTAGAATTTTCATGATTTTGGCAATGCTACATGATGTCACATGGTGCTTACCAGAAGTCTGGAGAACACAGAGCATAAGCTCTAGTCTCATAAAATGAGGAGCTTCATCGGTACTCCTGTGGCTGGCCTGCCTGACACTGGGTGAATTTTGCCCCTGTAAATTATCCTTCATGCTGCAAGAGCTTTGTTGAGTGAGTAGGTGGACTTGTGTAACTGCTGTTCTGTTAGAAGGCTTAAATTTACTGTAACAGTAAGCTTTTCTCCTTTGCAGAAAAAAGTTGAATCGTCTAAAGCCTAAAAGATTTAAGAGCGAAAGAAATATAGTATGTTCATATAAAAGTATACATACAAAATCTTGCAGGCTCAGGTTTCATAAGAGACTTGGTCTAGAATAAATTGTTTCTTCATACTAAATACAAGCTAATAACTGAATGTTTTGCTGCTGCTGTGACCTTACTTGACTTGATCTCATATGCTACATTTTAGTTGGGGTTTATTGTGAGGTAAAAAAAGGGTATGCATTTTTCAGTAATGATGTCATTCAGAAATCTCATGCCTTTATAAGCTATTCCCTATTTTTGGCTAAGGGTTGTGTGGAGAGTGGGTGACACACCAGAACTTGATGATCTACCCAGTACATTCTGTTCCTTGAACAAAAACTGCAAAAACCCTCTTATTGAGATCAGTTTGAACCATTTCAAGAAGCTATCAACATAGATTAAATAGTAGTGTGGATATTCCATTCTGAACTATCTACACGTGTTAAACTTTGAACTAATGGATTTTAAACAAACATTGCACAATGCAGAAGATATGGAAAGGCTTTTGACTTGGAATGTTAAAAGATGTTCAGTATACCTTTGCACATGAATACAATCTTTAAGATTCTGGAAATGTTCCTTATAGTATACTCCATTTATTTTTTTGGTGGTTGGGAGATGTTGTCTGAATTAACTGAGTCACTGAAATGACCTGAATTCAGCCTGAAATGGTTAAGCTGTTGTTCTCTGTCCACTCTTCAAGCACCACACTCTCCAGTACTGAGTACCAACATTTCCTCTGGCATTTTTGACAAACTTATGGGGTAAGAACATAGACTGTAGACTGTTTTCCCTTAGAGAAGGTCTTTTTCAGCTTGCACCCGCATTGAGAAGGACCTAGTCCAGTAGGAGGTTATCAATAGCTTGTCATACTAAAAGCTTAAGTGGTAGCGTAAGGCCGCCTGCTTTTCTACTGCCTGCAAAACATGTTTTTCTGGACAAAAAATTAGTTTTCTACATACATTTCTTATTTTTAACTGTGTGTTAACATGGTTCTTTAGGAGGTTTAATAATGTTTGTGACTTAAATGTGCTTCAACATTTTAGCATGAATATTGCCTTTCAGAGACAACTTGGAGAAACACTTCCTGGCTGCTCTCCAGCATAAAACCAAAACCGTTTCTGAGAAACTCTTGTTACTATCAGCTAGACCGTCTGGAGTGCTTTCACCCTCAGCTACTGAGGGCAAAATACAGGAAATTTGGTCCAGATACTGCAGAGGAAAAAAGGAGTATATGCCCAAGAAATGAAGTAAAGTGAAATTTTTCTGAGGATCTTATCCCTGTGTGCTGAAAAAAAGAGACTCACAGTTTTTTTGTTGAACTAAAGAACTAATAGCAGCAGTACGTTCCCATGACTTGTATAAAGCCCCCTGCGTCTTCAGTTCTCCTTTCTGAGGACCTATTGTTGATCATCTCAGTGAAAAGACAAAAACAGCACTAACAAAAAACTGAAAAAGGAAGATACTAATAGTAAAAAGGAGATAGAAATACAAATTAACACAGAGGTCTTGTGATTCTTTGCAAAATATGTACATGGTATTCATTTATAAAATTAATTAAGACTTTTTTACATTTCTGGTATCGGCAATACTACAGATGACTTTTAATGTGGATTTGACAAAATGGCTGAATCATGACTTCAGAATACATAGTATCACATTGTGAAAGAGGAAAAAATATAAAAACATTTTCAGAGAGCTGTAAACAGAAGGCTAAAAAGAGCTGATTAAAGACATCTGACTCTTTCCTGAGATAGAGTGAGCTAACCCTAAGCATGCAATAGTTAAAGTAAGAGAGTAATTTATACCTATCTACCTGTGCCAGTCCTGAAAAGGAGTAACGAATAAGATATTTATAAAGAAAGTGAAATATAAGAAAATACCTTCCTTGTGTGTTTCCATTTTCTGGTCCATAATCTTGCCAGTGTGATTCTGCAAGGCTACTGATGTGGTAGAAGTCAGTCATAATTTTCATCTTGCTTTGTGGATATAGATGAACAAAATTGACACAATAGGGATTTCATTTGTTATATGTCTTGGGAAGAACTCAAGACCAAATCTACATGTAGGTCCTATGGGATCTAAAGACTGACTGAAGATATAACTTACAATTCTTCAGTAAATATTGCAGAATATTGTGCACAGCTGCTTTTGAGTGGGAAATATTTAACAGAAATAATTTAAGTATGATTCTGTTTTTTCCCCCAAAATTGAATTTATCTTTGACTCAATCAGACATATCCAGGGCAGAATTAGATGACTTCTGACATCATACGAAGATTTTTCAGGAATTAATTTTCTAGAGGATACATTGTGCTTATTTTTTTATCCCACAAATGAAAAGCTTTCTTCTTGGGAGAACAACCTTTTTATTTCCTTTGTGAGTTATGGTTTTGGAAACATCCATGTGACCTTGGTATTTAACATCTTTTGTAAAAGATTCTACTTTGCACTTGAAAAAATGAGCTAAATATCTTAGTTTAAAGACTGGTATTTGAATGAAGGGGTGGCCTGATAAACAGGACACTAGTTAACTCTCTTGTTAGTTTACTATTAGCATTTATTAAGAATGTTTCATTGAGGCTGACATGAATTGTGTTGATGAAAAAAGGCATCACAAAGCATGCTAGAATTAAGACTATCCTATAAACTTTCCATTCCAGATCACAAATCTGTGCATCATGGTTCATGGTTCAAGAATGATAAATTGTTTCTCAACAGCATTAATTTGGCATTTGCCCATTTTTTTCATTGTTTGCTGAAATTTTTAATTCTTTGTTTAATCACATGAGAATCTTTATAGCAATAAAATTTTTTTTTGTGGAATATGTGTCTAACGTAATTCCCCAAACTCTCTGACAGAAGTTCAGCTGCACAGCTTAATCTGAGGTGACCCCAGCCCATGTTACTTTTCTACTATGCTTGCTAAGCTCTTTAACCTGGCTCTCCACACATACAAACTGATGTAGATTAAAATAACCTTGCAGAACAGGGGAGTATGCGAGAGGTTGATTTTCACCCAGAAAACCAATAGGTGCAACCATCTAAATGCCCGTACTCATGCCAAGGAGGTGATTATTATGTGGAGCAGGGTTTAGCCAGACTGCTAAAACCAGCTGCAGCAAGTTGTAGGAGGATGGTCTTCGATCTTGTGGAAACCTGTTGCCTGATGTTTGCCTTCTCCCATCTTGACATCAGTTACTAGACTGTTTTCCTGTTTCTTAACTGAAGTTTACTTCTACTAGAGTTCTTCTCCAAGCAGCCTTTAGCTTTGGGAACTTATAGAATCCCTGACACAACTCTCAGATTAGGAGAAAGGATAGTGCTTTGGGAAAGCCAAAGGTTCCAGTAAAAGGAAGTCTACCCCATGTGTTGAAATTCAGGCCCTGGGCACTCAGAACCACCAGGATATCTGACAAAGAAGTTATTCAGAATCTAAAGTGATGAGCCAGATAGAAGAGTTTTGTGGATCACTGACAACAGTGGAAAAAATCCCTGCTAAACAAAGGAATGTGTGCAGAGCTGAATGTATATCAAAAAAATTATCATGTTAAATTACATCTGACAGCAGGGAACAAATGAAAATTATTCTCCATAGATTATGAAATTCGGAGTTAGTGGTGTGGTATGGCTCCACTGACTTCACTCCACATTATACTAGCCAGCATTCCAAACAAATGTGTTAAAAAATGTTAATAGCATAATTAAAATCAAATCACACTGCCAAGGGAAAATCATAACAGCTTTTTTTGTTGTCTTCTCTCTCTTTCTCTTCCTCTAAAATGCTGAGATCTGTAATCTGATGAAAAATTGAGCACCGTATTTAATTTTAGCACTGTCTGTGGGCAATGTTTGATTAAAACCATGAATTAAATGTGTACAGCACTGCAGAAGCCCTGAGAGCAAAAGAAGGCAGGGACTGCAGCTCCAGAGATGGTGTTCTGAGGAGCTCTTCAGCCTCGTCTTCAGAGTTGGCCATTTTCACTCACATCAGCCCTTCATTGTAAATACTGGCACACACCTCAGTGCTCTCAGGGGTCTGCAGCTCTCAGAGTTGGACCTGTCTCAAAAACATTGCTGCAAGTACAAAGAGATCTCACAGAGTATTAAGTGTTCTTAGATGTGGCTGTATTCTCAACCTTTCAGTGACTTACAAGGATGTTATACCCAAATCAGGCATGGCGCCTGCATAGGCCTTGAGAAAGGACATTGCAGAAGATCCCGATAATGGTTTTTAGAGGGATTTTCTTGAAATGTAATCATAATTTCTTTGTAAAATCAGTCAAAGTAGACTTAAATTTAAAACAGTCTTTCCTTACCACATTAAGAAAAACCTGTTCCTCTGTTTCTGGAAATGGTAAAATATTATCAAGGTAGGTCAGGTAGTATTGTTTTCTGAGCAATAATGTTTTACATACATAGATACCCAGTGTTCACATGTTTTACATACCCAGTGTTCACAGACATGGAGAACTAAAAGCAAAGAGCCCTTGTTTCATAATCAGTACATGCAAGAAACTGTAACTTGACTTCTGACTTTCTTATTACACAGAGAAATTTAATTTAAATAGTTCAGAAAATAATTTTTAAAAAAGTGCATAGAGTATTTCATGAACCAGCTAATGAAGTTAACATAGAAAAATTCCAGACAGCCAAACAGCAGTTAGTAGCCAATTATACTATGGCTAAAATAGTAGAGACTCCCTGTTCTTTTTATAAGCTTATGCCTGATTGAATGTTAGAGTATACTACGAGAAGCATGCTATGTGCACACTAAACTACTGTGATCAGACAAAGAATTGAAGAACAAAATGGTGTCAATTGACATTTTATGAATAGAATAGCCCGTTTAAAATACATGTGCCTGCAAAAATTATGGTCTTGCTTGGTTTTGAAGGCTTTCAAGTATGACATACAGTTGCAAGCTAAGCAATACCATGTACGTGTTGCTCCTTTGTGCCCCAATGCATCCAGTACATGACTGGGCCTGTATTTCTGGCTGCACTTCAGGGTAAAAGGATCACCAATAAATCAAGACAAGCAGCATTTCCTAATTATCTTTTCTAGGTGACAAACTGAATTGGCTGTGCATACTGCAGGTTTGCTGTATACTCAGAAAATATCTCAGAAACTGAAAGCAGCATAGAATCACAAAAACTCTTTCTCTCCACATCAAAAATATTTTTGCTACCTGTTACTATAGTGGTGATGTGCTCTAATATTCTTGACTAGCTGCTATTGATATTGACTTTTTGGAACAGATTTTTTAAATTACTCTATCAAGGAGGTATGCTAACAGTAATAAAATAATAACCATATTTTAATATACAATTCAGACTGATCCAAAGGTCACTCCAAGGGATCCTGAGCAGTCCTATGCTTTGGGAGTTTACATTTTTCATGAGAATTTAACAAGAATCAATGTATGTTCATCCATGCTACTGGTAAATATAATTTAGCTTTTGGAAGGAGCAATTTAAAACTTCTTATAGGAGTAGAAATTGAAAATCACAACACAGACAGAGGGTTCTATTTTTTTTTTAGTCAGAAAGTAATTTATGCCAGTAACATTTGAATTAAGTATTACCGTTTTCTTACTTGAGACTTTTTGAGGGACGTTTTTCTTTGAATATGTGGAGTAAAAAATTCCAGACACCACCTAGGGTGATTACTAACAAGGAAAAAAATTAGTTGGGAGTCACTGAACCACTAGATGGCTTAGAGTATTTGGCTTTGGTTATTGCACTCACCAGCTGTAAAAATGACTGAAAAGAGCTATAATACACTTCATGGTTTATTTTCTTTTTTTCTATGAAAGCATTGAAAACAAAATATGCATTCAATGATTGCTCAGACCTTGAAAAAGGAGTTAGACTTTTTCCTGGAAATAGGCATCTCCTGATGTGGCTGTTACAGGTGACTTCTCCCTCTGCACCCCTAAACGTTGTCTCAAAGATCCCTTTATAAAGGAGACCACAAGTAATACTGTGAAACATTCCTGCTCTCCAGCTCTCCTGCTTTACAGTCTCTGTAAACAAACATTAGCTTAGATCAGAGAGTGTGGATATAAGATAACCCCTTCTGCAAACAGTGTATGACTTCTAAAGCTAACACAGCAAGTATGTTGTCCCTCTCCCTGGACCCTGTGCTTGGGCAAAGGGAGTCTCCTCATAACTCAGCAGTCAAAGGATTCTTTGATGTGTTTGAGCCTCTGTGCTGAGATCCCTGCTCAGTGACATGGGAGTGTTTAGGAGCTCCAGCTTTGTGAGGCTGAAGTGTCGGGTCAGGCTGAGGCATGATTTGCAAAGTTTGCCAAGACTGTGTCTGATCTCAGAGTGCCTGTGGAACAACCAAAATAGTGCATCTGATGTACTGACGTGCACATAACACTGGAATGGTGAGTGTCTTTGATTGCATAAAGGGGTACTTTGCAGACTCCTGTGCTTGTGACTCAGAGCAGATACTTTCCAAATGTCTGGGGCTTATTCTTTTAGAAGAAAAAAAGCAAGCATTTTCCTTTTATAAGTCCAAAGGAACATTTCACAATAAAAAATACTCTTTATTTTTTTAAACCAACTCACACTGGTATTTTTAATGTGTCTCTGAGCTCCTGATTAAGACCCTAATCCAACTTTTACAAAAGTAAGGGGGGAAGGGGGTCTTTGTCTATTTTGAAAAGAAATATAGCTATAGAGCTATTTCTAGATCAGAAAAATGCAAAAATTTTGCATGGGTTATATTCATAAAAGGACCCTTATGATTTATTTATGTATATCCTTGTGTTTTACTTCACAATAGTTCTTGTTGCTTGTCTTTTATATAACAATCCTTTAGGTGTTGGTTCTTTTCTCTTTACTGTTTTCTTTCTTAACTAGGATTTTAAATTACGAGAGGATTATGAAAAACCTAGTCCCTAAGTAGGAATCTAAAATTTGGTACTTTTATCCATGTATAAGTTACTTATATTAAACAGGAATGACCTGATTTTCTCTGTAATGCCAGCACTGCAGAAACTAGCTAAAATTATGGAGAGAAACAGAGATTTAACCCAATTAAAAAAAAAAAATCTATTTGTCTAAGTAGACAGCTAGGAAACAGTTAATTGTGGCTGTCTTTTTAAAACCACTATAAAGAAAGGAAAATTTGGACTGACAGAAGATCTTTAAGCTGTTGTTAGTGGTATCATCTTAGTCCTTTACCTCTGAGTTAATCCAGTCAGTAGAGCGGAGGCTTCATCACAATTTTCTGCTTACCATGCTATAAGTTCATCAGAGCTTGGGAGCTACAGGGTCCAGAGTCTCCATCATCTAATATTGGTGATTTTAAAGACGAAAATGAAGGAGCTGTTCTTTTAAATTGACTACAAGTAGTTTGATGTCTGTGAAATTGTTACGTCAAAGATTATTTTTCCCTCACATAACCACCTAGTATTTGTATCAGATAGTGCTCTGATATTGCATCCCAAGTATTCTAAGTCTATTTTCACTAAACAATAGGCATTTGATAAAACCAGAAAGATGTGTTTTCATAAGAAGGGTCCATGAATTTGCAGAGTTGAAAATAAAGCATGCCACACATAACCCCCCTATGTGGCTGGATGTGAGCCTTCTGAACTTAGAATTCCTACACCTGTGTTAATACAGTTCTTGCAGTACATTGCTTTGGAGTAAATTTCCATGACCATATTATCTTCGTTGGCTTGTCCCTGGACAGGTCTGTGGGACACCTGTTGAGGTAGCTGCAAGTTTTTCAAAGCTGCCACTCAGAGCAGCATTGAAAATGTCAAGGCTCTACTCAGAGCCTTCATGCTGCAAAAGCTGGCAGTCCTGTGAAAGTGAAACCATACTTAGTAGGTGGTATTAGGTGTGTTTATTTCTCAGAGCCAAAAATCTTCTTAACCCTAAAATCATATCAAATCTGAGATTAAATCAATGCAATTTCCCCATAAAAACACTTTGAAAAACACCAGGCTGCAGCAACCCAGTAGTTCTACAAGCTACTGAAACCAAGCTATGTGACTTTGATTTTTTTTTTTAGAAAATTGCACGAAGATATATTTTTCCTTTCATTTGGCAACTCTTCCTCATGAGCTGACCTCATTTGCTTCAGTTCTGTGCACTAGGTGATAGAGTGCCCTGCTTAAACATCTTGTGAATTGCTACATAAATCTACTTTATCGTCATTTCCTCCATCTCAATTCCAGCAAAAAGGCAAATGTAAGAAATTGTACCCAAGGGCAATTTCAGGATATATCCCCAACAACTGCAGTTGTTTCTGCAGAGGCTTTTAGTTGTAGACAGTATTGTCTAGACAAAATAAAAAGTAGTTTGCTTTTTCTTTAAATAAAAATAAACTCTAAAATTTTAAAAATTATTATGGAGTCTGACCAAAACTAACAAAAGCTAAGTAATTCCAAGATAAGGTTGATTGAATCAGAGCAACTTTGCCCAGTTCATGCTGGTTAGAAATACACAAGTGTATCACAGGGCAGACAGAATTGAATCTGATGTAAAAGTTAGAGCTTTGCTTTTCACTTAAGGTTTCCTTTTTATTTTTCAGAGTTTTTGATACTTTTGATATTTTGGGGTAAAGGTGTTATGACTAATGGGAAGTAGTTCACATGCAATCAACAGAAGGAATAAGAGTTAGCTTCAGATATTCTAAAAGCTAATGAGGTCTTTATTTGTATGTATCTATTTTGAAGTATTTCAAAGGTCTTCACTGGCAATTTCCTACATCATTTAAGTACTCCGTAATGATATGATTCTTAAATTTGACAATATGCCACTACATGCCTACAACATTGTGTTATATTCTGTTCAATTCTATTGAGTTTTTCCAGGGCAACCATGCAGTGCAGGAAGTAGAAGAAAGGGGACAGTGTCTTAATTATGGGAAGAAAAAAATTGAAGTGCTCTAGATGACATTTTCAGTGTCACAAATAAGTTCACATTACAGAGCATGACACCTCCTTATATCTGAAAAACTTCTAGGGTGCACTGGTGGTGACTTCATTATCTTCTGATCAAAACAAACACATTCGATGTGGAGAATTTGGCTCCAATATTAGCTAGCTTTTGTCAGTTTTCTTTAGCTAGGTATGTTCTCCAAATAATTTATAGAGCTGAGCCACAACAACTTACATCAGTTGTTGCAGACTGTGGTGTGGGAATTCTCTTAAGAGTGACATATTCTTAAGACAGAATTGCTATATCCAACACTCATATAGTGGAATTACAACCTTGGTGTTAATACAAACCATTTTTTATCCAAGAGTGCTCTTGCTGCAGAGCTGACTGTGGTCTTTACGCAAAGATTTCTTCTAGCATTAGCTTGGTCCTTATGCAGGAGGACTCATGAGTGTGATGCTGCATCTATCAGGAATAAGCTGGACATTTGGAAACAAAGGCTGGTAGCTGCTCAGGCTGCACGTTTGCTTTGGAACAGTCAGCACTAACACCATAATGCAGCACAAACACCATCATGCAGCACACCTCAAGTGAAATTCTGCAGCATGAATCCTCTTACCTATCTTAGATTAGCAGTTAAATTGAGACATGTTTTCAGGCAAGAAATACATGCCACTGTCCTGATTAGTTTTTATCTGTTTCCCCTATAGCCAGGTGCCATTCACAGAGGAACAGTCCTCTTCCCCAAATGCAGTGGTGTTGTAAGCTTGGACTGGCTGGCCTGGTTTAGGATGTAAATTAGAGTTTAGGTACCAATTTCATATAGGATAATAGTTTTCAGTGGAATAACTGACCAAGACATATACGTGTCCATAGTGATCTGTTTGCCTTGCTGCTGCTATCTTCTCTGAATAATAATAAAATAGCTGGGTTTGGAATGGACCTTTGGAGATCATCTAGTCCAAATCTTCCTGCTCAAATCAAGGTCAACTAGTGAAAATTGTTTAGAGTTGTGTCCATTTTCATCTCAATATTTTCAAGTACAGAGATTTCAGTTTGTGGCCATCACTTCAAATTCTTTCAGTGTGACTCTGTCACCTTTACTACCACCATCAGCTATTTGCATGCACTGTGATAAGATTCTCTTCTAGGTCTGCTCTTTTTCAGACTGAACAGTCCCAGCATTCTCAACCACCCCTTGAATGATGAGAGGCTATATGAAAGATTCTCTAAGTTCTTAGTGATGTTTGTGGCCCTTTGTGATAATTGCTTCATGTCCCTCTTATCCTGGATTCAGCACACCAGATGTGGTCTCACCAAAGCTGGTTAGAGGGGAAGGATCACTTCCCTCAGACTGCTGGAGATGCTGTTCCTAGTGGAGCCCAGGAGGCTGCTCACATTCCTCACTGCAAGGATGAATTGTGGGCTCATATCTAAAAAATGTCGGACATGAAAAAGGCTGAAACCTTTACTAAACAAATTCATTGCAAATTTTAAAGCCACTTATTTTGCTGAAGAACAAAGGGATGTTCTCAGAAATTTTACTAGTATCATGTGGATTTCAAGTGCATTAATATGTGATTGTTTTGCTACATAACTACTTGTGCCTTCGTTTGGTTATTTCAGTGTTTATCTATCCAACAATCCAGCACTGGAATAATCAGGATATCTTCTACATTAATATATATAAAAGGAGAGGAGAAGCACTCCAGGTGCTCCATGTCGCATTTGTTTGCAAAAAAACCCAAACCAAATAAAGGCTAAGTCTGCTTTTTATCTACATCTGTCACTATAAGGTGCTTCTCATTCGCTCTTGGAGATGAAGCCATGGAAACAAATGAGGTCCCATGCATGCGAGGTTCACAACCATTTAGCAATAAGTCGTGTAGAGCCAGATTCAAATGTTATTTACATGCCAGCCTGAGTGTTTAACATCTAACTAGTGTTAAACAATTGTGGGTTTTTAAAAATTTGTTCTGGTTTTCCTCCATATGCCTCAGTTTTCCATCTGTAAAATTCAGGCAACTCTATGTCCTTACTAAAGAGAAAATCAGAAACTATGAAAAGCAGCTTTGAAAAAAATAGAGAATCTTTTCTGTTTCCACTTCTTGGAGTCCATCTTGTTCTTCTGAAATGAAAACTTTGTCAAATATTGCCTCACTCTAGTGACAGGATTTAATCTTATTGCTTAAATACTCTCTTGGATTTTAAAGACTTTCTAATTAAAACTGTTCAAAACTGAATAGGATCTTCAGGTTCTAATCCATTATTTTTTATTGATATTCCTTAAAACTTTTGAGAGTACTTTGCTCTTAAATGCATATTTGTTTTCATACACTGATACCACAGAAGGGCTTATCTTTAATTACAATTTGATTAGTATGTGTGTTTTACAATTTTTAATATTTAAAACACCTAATTAATTTACAAAATTGTAACTCTTTAACCCCTTTTAACTAGTCACTCTATGTGATAAAGACGGACTTTATTTGGAAAGAATTAAACTCATCCTACCCCTGCTAATTTTCATTGGGAGGAGAACTCCTCAGCTCTGAAAAGTCAGGCCCTTTGGGCCTTCTCTCAAGTTATGTGAAGTCTACACTTTACTGAGCCCTGAAGCTGGAGGTCTTAATGCTCCTGCAGCAATTAAAGAGAAATCAGCCTATCCCAGAGGTTGCAATCTATATTAAATGTTTTTCTGTCTTATTTTTATTTTTTTTTTAATTTGTGTGTGTGTTTGTGCACGCGTGTTTGATTTGACTGATATTCAGGTTGCTTTTTGGAGTTACCTTTGTAAGAAATGTGAGCAAAAATTTCTCATTGATTTAGTTTCTAATCTAAACCTACGTGGTCCTATCACCACATGCTTTTGTAAAAAGTCTCCAGTTCTCTTGTAGCCCCCTTGAGGTACTGGAACGTGCTGTAAGGCTGGACAACCTCAACTCTCTCAGCCTGTCTTCACAGGAGAGGTGCTACACCCCTCTGATCATCTTCATGGCCCTCCTCTGGACTTGCTGCAGTAGATCGGTGTCCTACTTATGCTGGGGAACCCAGAGCTGGATGCAGTGCTCCAGGTGGGATAACAAGAGAGTGGAGTAGAGGGAGAGAATCCCCTGCTGAACCCACTATTTTTGACTGAACACAGAATACATTTGGCTTTCTGGGCTGCAAGTGTGCATTGGCAAGTCATGTTGACTTTCTTGTGAACCAACATCTCCTAAGTCCTTCTCCTCAGGGCTGATCTCAACCCATTCTCTACCCAGACTGTATTTGTGCCTGGAATTCCCCTGACCCAAGTGCAGGACCTGGCACTTGGCCTTGTTGAACTTCATGAGGTTCACACAGACCCAGATCTCAAGGCTGTCCAGTTCCCCCTGGATGGCATCCCTTCCCTCCAGTGTGTCAACTGCACCACACAGCTTGGTGTCACCAGCAAACCTGCTGAGGGTGCTCAGTCCTGCTGTCCGTGTCACCAACAAAGCTGTTAAACAGTGCTGGTCCCAGTTCCGACCCCTGAGGAACGTCCACTCATCACTGGTCTCCACTTGGACATTGAGCTGCTGACCACAACTCTTTGCAACCATCCAGAAATTTTTTTATCCACCAATTGGTTCATCCATCAGATCCACATCTCTCTAGTTTAGAGACAAAGATGTCATGTGGAACAATTTGAAATGCTTTGCACAGGTCCAGGTAGATGACATCAATCACTTCTGCCTTATCCATCAATGCCATAATGACATCTTAGAAATTCATCAAATTTGCCAGACATGATTTTCCCTTAGTGAAGCCATGAAGCCATGTTGGGTCATCAATCACCTCCTTTCTGGCCATGTGCCTTTACACAATTTCCATGAGGATTTGCTGCATGATCTTGCTGGGCAGTGAGCTGAGGCTGATCAGCCTGTGTTTCCCTGGGTCTTCCTTTTTTATCTTTTTAAAAATTGGGGTTATATAATTGTCATAATTTTCTGATGGGGCTGACCTCTAACAAAAAACTCTGTTTTCTTCTTAGATTGGAAAACTGTTATTATCATTTACACTTGAATACCTTTGTATCACTCTAGTGGTCTCATAGTGGTCTAAAGGACTCTGAGTATGGATAGGAAGACAGGCTTCTGGAAAGTATAATGAATATTAATACTGTACAATGTGTCACCAAAAATTAGAATATAATTATTTTTGCAAAATGTGGACTATCAAAATAAAGAGAACGCTGTGCTTTGCTGTAAGCAATAACTCATTTCAGAGCAATGAAAAGTTAAGTGAGAATAGGCATGCCTTCACTGTACCTAAATAGAGATAAGTAAAATCAAGGACTGTTGCGGTGTCTCTGGGCGTGGCTGGCGGCTCGGCTCGGCCCCACCGTGCCGAGAGCCGCGGGGGCCGGTCCTTTCCCCCCCCGCACAATGCAGCCGGGAGTGGCAGGCCGTGGGGGCTCCCCGGCTGCGGCGGCGGGGGCTGTC
This sequence comes from Climacteris rufus, assembly GCA_013398175.1. NCBI lineage: Eukaryota > Metazoa > Chordata > Aves > Passeriformes > Climacteridae > Climacteris > Climacteris rufus. Next base: position 255,892 of record VZRZ01002579.1, read on the forward strand.
CCCGCCCAGGGGGACAGCTCATTGCTTCCTGTGCTGTGTGCGGACAGCCGACTGAGTGGCCGGCGCCCCTGTCAATCACTGTAATCCTCCACAGTGATTGGCTCTCTCCTGACTGCTCTTCCCTTGCCTCTGTACTATAACACGCCCCTGACCGCCATTTTTGCCGTCTTTACCGCACTCCGTGCTCCAGTGAATAAAATCCTGCTGGCAATAAGCGGAAAAGAAGCCTTTCTTGTCTCTTTACTTCCCTGCTTAAATTAAACTGCTGTGCGTGAACTAAGCCTCAACTCTGCAGGAGCTTTGATGCTCAGCTCGACTCTGTTTAGAGACTGGATAAAGCTGAAGTCGCTTTCTTCAGGACATGAGACCGCTGCTAAAGGCTCCGAGTTACTCACGATTTCTACCCGCGGCAAAGGACATTTGGAAAATTCTCCAGTTTCATCTTTGACAAGACACTAGAACATTTACACTTGTAAAAATCTCCTTTTTAAACTATCTGTGTTTGAGAGCGGGAAGCAAAACAAAATACTGAATGATAAATGAGTTAAAAATAAAAATGTTTTGTACTAAAAAATATTTTAAATCCAATGGCTGGGGTATTTTTTCATAGTCTAAACCTCCTGTTTCTGCTGTCACAAAACGGCATCATAACTCTCTAAATCTGGAAGACCAAATATTGCTCAGTGTCAGCATCAGGCCAGGGTTATTTTCCAAGAGAAATTTTGTATTTGGGCGAAAGTAGAAAGCATTTTTGTGGCATGCTGATGTTTGGAAAACAATGGTTGTTTAGAATTGCTTAGAGGAGTGGAATGTCAGAAGTAGTCTGAGAGAAAATGGATTTGTTGGCAGAAGACAGGCAAAGTGGTCAAAGCCATGTGCTAAATGTAGTTTGTGACACGGCTTTTTGATTTCAGCTGTACCTAGTAATAGCACACCTGTGTATCTGGTTAATGTGCAGTAATATGTAGCTGTCTCTGTAGCCTGTCAAGTTTCAAAATGTATATTTTAAATGTTGATTGCCACAGCCAGGAGCCAGATGTTAAATTCCTGTAATATTATCAGCATATCCAGAAAAAGTGTCAAACTTTTTGGCTAGCAAAAAATTTGAATTCTCAATAAAGTTGATTTGCAGAATGTTTTTTCAACATGTTCTTTTGACTTGCATGAGGAAAAGCTGTGGGTTTTGAAACGACTAAGACACAAGATGGCTCTAGTTTAAACAATGCTGAATGTTCCAGCCTTCATGATTCTTGGTGGCGTTTCAGTGAATGATCTTATTGGAAATAGATTAGTTCCATAAACACGCATTTGAAAATAGGAGAAATAATACTAAGTGCAACCAGAATGCTAAAGTAAAAATACAGCCACGACTGCATCAGGATAGCAGTGGACAAGTGTTGTTTGTTTTTCACTTATGAGTACAAGCAAATCCTAAACTGTTCCAGAAAAATTATTGAGTTTTCAAACCATAAAGATAGTCAATAAAGTGAGATGATTGGGGCGCTGTGCTCTCTATTAAAATATTCAGATGGCTTCTTCAATTAGATAACTGGAATGGTGTTTTGTGTGAAGATTACAATTGCTTAAGAAGGTCTTTGCTTTGTTGTTTAATATGAGATATGAGAAAAGCAATCACATGCAAAATTTGAAAATATCTGATTTTTTTGGTGTTATTCTTTTATACGAGAATCATGTCTGCTTGTGTTTTCATGTGGAAAATGTGTAGAAGTTGGAAAAAAAAAGAGCGTTGTTATTTCTCATAGTTTAAATTTGACTGAATCTCAGACTCAAAAGAGCACTCAGGAAATGTGTTGATATCTTGGTAGAAATAAGATTGTATTTTACTTAAAACAAAAGTAAAAACCTAAACCCCCTTATTTTTCAGATTGCTCTGCTATGTTAATCAGTGTCTTCTATATCACAGTAGATAGACCTATCCATCTTTGGGTAATGCAAGTTCACTAACTTGCAAAAACCTTAGCTCTGTCAACTTTGCTAGTACAATTTTAATCCAATTGCTGAGCTCAACGAAACATGATACTGCTGTGGAGAACCAGACTATCATTATCTCCCTTCTCTGATTATCTAGGTTTTCTCACTAGGTGATAGAGAGAAACAGGCATTGTGTGGCACACAGTGAGAAAGAAGCAAATAATACAATATGAACACTAGTGGAGCAAAGTGGTACTCAGGCTCTTGTATCCCCAGGGGTTGCCTGGCCCTTGAGTCAGTTTAGAACTGAGGAAATACAAGTGTGGCTTGTGGAATACCCTTTTCCTGCTCTGCAGAAAGCATGTCTGAGATTGTAGACCATCAATGCAGACTTGCTAACACTGCAGTCTTATTTTTTTTAATTGTATTCACATATTTCTCTTTAATTTCATTTCAAAAATCATAGAGTCATGGACTTGTTAAGGTTGGAAAAGACCTTTAAGAGCATCAAGTCCAACCATCAGCCCAGCACCTCCACCCTGTTTATCATTAAACCGTGTCCTCAAGTGCCATATCCCCTCCTCACTACAACCTCCTTTCAGATAGTTTTTGATAAGGTCTCCCCTAAGCCTACTTTTCTCCAGGCTAAACAACCCCAGTTCTCCCAGTCACTCCTCATCAGACTTGTGCTCCAGACCCTGCCCCAGCTATGTTGCCCTGCTCTGGACCTGCTCCAGCACCTCAATGTCTTTCTTGTTCTGAGAAGCCCATTACTGAACACCGAACTCGAGATGTGGCCTCACCGGTGCAGAGTACAGGCGGACAATCCTTGCTGTGTTGTGCTGGCCACACTATTGCTGATACAGGCCAAGATGCCATTGGCCTTCTTGGCCACCTGGGCCACACTGGGTTATGTTCAGCTGGCTGTTGACCAGCACCACCAGGTCCTTTTCCACTGGGCAGCTTTCCAGATACTCTGCCCCCAGCCTGTGGCACTGCATGGGATTGTCGTGACCGAAGTGCAGGACTCAGAACTTTGCCTTTTGTGAAGAACAACTTTTGTAGCTATCTTCTTCCAGGAAGTCACTAGTGGTATTTTTCGTGTCTTTTTGAGTTAAGCCACACATTAATTAATGGACCACTGCCACTCACTTTTCAACATTCCAAGTGGGGAAGGAACTGGAACAGAATTAGTTACTACACAAAGAAAGGTGGTGCTAATGTTTCTTGACCCTTCGTATTTCTAGAGGTATGTCCCTAAATTTTTTTAAAGATCAGCTTGGATCAAGCCCTATATATCTTGAAGGCTTTGGAATCATAGTGAAGTCAGTATTTTCTCTTCTTGGGTAGAATTATTTAAACTGTTTCTTTCCAAAGCAGATTTAGGAACCTGCAGAAATGAAAGATTTTCTTTTGTATCACTGGAAATTAATATATATATTTGCTTTGATGATATCTGTAACTGCCTGGGGCAACAAATTTACAAACCAAACAAATACACTTAAGATTCTGCAATCCCACACAGCTGCGTTCAGAAGAAAATTCATATTTTGTAAGTGAAACCTGTTGTCAGGGATTTAATTGCTTTATGGTTCTTTGGAAAATGATACATGACATGTAGAATGCAAAAAAACTCTTACAAGTGTAATTCATCTGGATTTGATCTGAAATGGAAAGGATGTACAAGTAGAACAGGCTGAAAAGATAGACCTCTTTATAAAGTTTACTCCTGTGTTTTTATATATTCTACAAAGCAGATCTCATGTACAGTTTTGAGTGAGAGCATTTTCAAGATATTTTTTTCTTAAAACTTAGTAAAAGAAAGCAATAAAAACCTAAAGAGATTGCTGAGAAATTAAGACCAAATATATTCTCTGCATGTATATGTAATATACATATTACAAGTCAACTTGTTAGAATTTGTTTCTTTATAACATTTGGCAAAAGGAAAGATAAAAGATTTTCTAAGGAAAATACCCATTTTCATAGGAAAATTTAAGTATCTTTTCCTGAAAAAATTACATTTTTGTATTAAGTCAAAGGCCCTGCCTTATCTTTTGATTGCATGAGTGCAAATCTTCCAGTTGACAGTGAAGGGATCTTCTCAGGGTGAACCGAAGGCTGGCGAGTCCTGTGTTATGAGAAAAAAGTGCATGAACACAGCTATTTCAGGTGACCCAAGTTTTAGATCTGAAAAGTCTCCAGATAGGTTTCATGCAAATTTCTGACTTGGAGAAACCTAGAAATTCATCTGCTTCCTGCAAACTGCCTTCTCTATAGTCACTAGGCTACCACTCACTGCTCCTCTGCAACTTTTGCAGCTTTCAAACTTTCAAATTTTCAAACTTGCAACTTTCAAAACTTTCCAGGGTACTCAATTTGTTCTGTAGAAAAACTTCTGTACATGGGAAACAGAAAGAGGTACAGCAGTCCTTAGGTGATCTTAGGTTCTAGGCATCTTGCTTTCTTCAGTTTGTTATTTTTTCTCGCTTTCTAAAATTTTTTCCTTGTTCTGTCTCCTAGAGCTTTCACTGTTATTGGAGGTGTGGTGCGTCTTCACATCAGCTAGCCACAGGAGCTCTGCCTGCTCTGGATTTACATACTAAGCCTGAATTGTTTCAAGACCAGAAGAAAAGGGGGTTTAAGGCATTTCAATACTTTAAAGATTTGGAAAACCATCCCAGAATTCAGATTAGGTGATAACCAATTGGTCATCACTCCTCTAGAAAGGCAACATTTACATCAGATGTGACAATTCTTGTTAAGGTCTAAGGGTATATCTCCTCATTTTTGTCTATTAAACCAGAACTCCCTGTGAAGCTGCATATTCCATGATGAATTGTCACTATTGTCTCCTGTGACAAACCTATGGTGTTCATACAGTAGAAAGAGACTCTTACAATACTTGCATTATGGAAGCAAAACAAAAAGGGCCATAAGGGAGAAAGGGAGGCTGAAATGGCAATTTCTACAAAGCATTTTTAAAAGCCAATTTCTCTTTGTTTAGAGCCAAATTTGACTTTCACTGAAGAAAATCTGCCTTGCTTGGCATTTCACATTAATTTGGCATTGGGAAGAATCCACTTTCACGATGCCCCTGTTGCCTAAAACAGGGGAAAGAAAACTTTGTAACACTATTAAAATAGTAACATAAAAATCTTTATTGAACGCTTTCAAGGTGCATAATGGGGCTATATGCATGATTGGAATCAGTTTTCTACAGTTTTATAAGTTTAACAAATAAGCATTTTAATAAAATATTGTCCAATTAAAAAAGAAGTCCATTAGGTCATCTAGCCCCTTGGGTTTGGCCCCCTACTGAGACCCCCTGCTGACTTCTAGCCATACTTTTGTTTATACTTTATGAGACATGGGGCACTGAAATGTCCTTGCTTCCTGGAAGGAGCAAGATTATGATAGGGTCTTAGGAATGTGTTTTGCCTATCTAACTAATGGGGTAGGAAAAATACTGACAGTAGTCTACAGAGCTATGAATATATGAAAAAAGTATAAAAAGCAAAAGTCTTAAGGCATCACCCCCAAACCAAGAAAACAGAAAGGGGCTAGTGATTATATGGCAGTTCTCAGGGTGCTGCTCCCTGTGGACTGGGGAGCTAGGACCCACAGGGCATCCCTGTGGGGGCAGCAGGATGTGTTAGCCAAGTCCATTACACTGCCTCAACCAGGAGTGGCACAGTAGACCAGACCCAGTCCCAGACACTGGGCCCTTCCCTGGAGAAAGGGATGGCCCAGGCTGGACAGGAGATGAGCTTGAGGGTGCAGTAAGGTACATGCTGCCAGGCTGGGGCATGGCTGTGGTGCAGCTGCAGTGGCGGATTTGGGACAACCCAGCCCTTAGTCAGGCACTTACAGTAACTATTTTACAGCGAATAAGGGCTCAATTTAGTCTTTTTGATAAGGCTATTTAAAAAATGAGGGCGCAGAATGTGGAATTCCCTTCCTTCCTCCCTCCTTGGGCGTCTTGCAGGTGTGCCTCAACTCATTCATTTGTAAATGGTTAATACTGTCCTTGTAGGAGTGTCCCTATGACAAGAGCTCATACCACACTTTCATTACAAGCATTATAGAACATGTATGTAACTCCAATGTGGTCAAAAGCTTTCTGGTTGAATGTGCCATTTTAGAGCTGAAGTTGTTAAACAAATGGACTATGAATAAAAAATACAGTTCAACTCAAAAACAATGTTATAAATTATAACATTGTAAGACACTATATAGATATATGTAGAACACTATATTTACTGTTCTGGCTGAATGGCTTCCATAGGACATTCTTAAACAAAAATGTTGCATTGTAGGAGTAATGTTTATACCAGGTGCAATAATTTTTTTAATACACGTTACATTTTCATCTATTGAAAATGTTGAAATATTCACTTTGTCTTTCAAGGCAAATGACTGAATATTTAGAAGTTGTGTGTACAGCAAATCATATTGGATTTACTGATACCTCTAAACATAGTCATTTGTTTTTCTCTTGTTTTCACATTAGAGTACAATCCTTGCTTCACATTTATGGTATACGTAAAACCCTATTCCATTTATCATTCTTGATGCACATCTGCTTGCAATTCCTTAGAGTGAGTTGTTTTCAGCTAAAAATAGCTCTTGGCTATAGATATTTTTATTTTTCAGTAATATTTAATATTTTTATTTGGGAAATAAATCCTTGTCTTCAAGATCACTTTTTTTTGTGAGTCACTGCAAATCATTATAACTTGCTAAAACCACAGATTCTCTGAATGTCCAGCACAAGCACTTGTGGTTAAAGCTTAGTTATTTTCTAGCAAACAGAGGTCACTTGGTTCCTGCAAGTGTTATAAACACTTTGTTAGTAGTTGCTTAGAAGCATATCCTTTTCAGCATTGTGTATTTTCTTAACATTTGCATTTGGTCTCTTTATTTATAATTTGTTTTTTCTGGAAAATTGAAAGGTAATATATGTCTCTATTCATGAACCTTTGAAAGATTAATGTTTCAGCTTTGTATTGTTCCTTATGGATTTGCAAAGTCACTCATCCATCTAAGTCTAAACACACATATACGCAGGATGTCTGATTTAAAGGAACAGTAGGATACTTGCAAAACTTAGGTAATGCCAGAATTAAACTTCAGTCTCCTTATGAGTGGGCATATGCACATTATTTTTAGACATAGAGAAACAGGTTGCTTTCTTCGGAAGCTTTTTGTCAGTCACAGTAAAACCTAACTGACCTTTATTTAACAAGAGGATTATTTTTAATTTTTCTCTTACTTTGCAGTTGACTGGATGGCCCCATGTTATTTTAGTGTATGCTATTGAAAATCTCTTCTGTATACTGAGTGGTTTTCTTCATAGTGTATTTCTCCTTATGTCCACAACTGCAGTCCTGGAATGTCTCATTGGTTTTCACAATATCTCAGTGAAAGGGGAGTAGGTTTTTGTTAGATAAACAAAACTGAAATGTGGAAATGTTAAAATTAGAAGCTTCCACTCGTTGTGGGCACAGTGTTTGAGAATATGGCATGTGCTTTCATTTTTCCTACAGTACTCATCTGACAGGGATGAGTTAAATTAGGTGCTTTGTAAAACAGAGTGGAAATACAGAAATTTTATATCCCACCATCTCAATATCAACATTGTTTAAAGGTTTTTGCTGGTAAGTATGTACAGAAATCTGAGAAAAAGTGGTATTCAGAGTCCAGGGTTCCAGTCCACATCTTGTACAGGAGCATCCTTGGAAAGATCTTTGCTTTTTTGTCCAGGTTTTTCTAGCTTCATCTCTGCTGCTTATCTCCTTCTGGCTGTCTTGTTGTAGTCCTGTCTCTCCCCTACTACAACTCCTTGTCCAGTCCCATTCCTTTCATTTAGTCAGACACAGTTTCTGCTTTCTAGTTTTTTTTCATTTTAGTCTCATTTTCATCACTGTCTTGTCATAAACTTTTCAGGCAAATCCAAGTTGCTGTTCTGGGCCCAGCCCAGAACAGTAGTGACTGGCTGGTCACTACTATCTGGTTTGGTTTTGTTGTATACTGCCTCCCCCTGCAACACCCAGCTCAGTTTAATCTCAATTCCAACCTCTTGCCCTTTGTGTCTCACCCAGTACTAATGTTGATCTCTCTTGCCAGTTTGCATTCAGATGCCATTCAGTGACTATCCACCTTTGCAGTGTCAAGTCCTGAGGGTTGAAGGTGTCCAGAGCACTGAGAGGAGAGTACTGTAGTGGGGGGTGTGTCTGCTCAGCTATCCATTCCCACTCAGGAAAAAGGAACTATGCATTTTTATTTTGGCTTGGGGGGGAAGTTGTCTAATTCTGTTCAAAGTCATAATAAAAGGATCTCTTAAAAGAAACCTTGGGATTTGAGAGAGTTTCAGTTCCCTGTCTCTTTCTGTGACCTCTCAGGCAACATGGTTCAACTGTGCTTCTGGGCCCGGTAGGGAAAAGGTGGGCAAGAAAGGCCTCCTGCCTCTCATGGCTGCCAGACATGGTGTAGCAGAGGAACTGCTGCAGTAGGAGAAGCTGGAGTGGGAAGCCACTGTGCACTGTGCACATGTCCTAATTCCCTCGTTGGTCTCCCCTGTAGCAGCCTTCTCTGGGTGCAGCCGGTGAGGAGCGCTGAGAAGTGCTCTCCAAGGGCTTGTGCAAGGGCTACAGGTCTGCAAGGATCATGGCCATGTTAGTGACATGACTTTTCCTGTCGTGGTAGAGTCATCTACCTCAGCTTGTTCTGCTGTCTGCATGCCAAGCCACCCACCCAGCCAGTACCCTTGCCACTCATTTGTGTCATAAGTCCAGAATCGGGGAATCATGTCAGCTGACTGGAGAGATGGGTTTGCACAGGAGGACCCGAGCACCTTACACTCACCCCATCCTCTGGGACCCTGGTCCATGCTTCTTCCCATCTTCTCTCCTCCCTGCTCCACCCTGTGCTGCTCCTCTGCTCAGGAGACCCTTGAGCTGGTGGCAGAATCAGAGCACTGGTGCCATCAGAGAGATGCTGCAGATGGCAACTTTTCTGCAGATCTAGTTAAGTGGTGTCAGATTTTGTTTTTAAAAAAAAGGAAATGCCTCATTTGCACTGCTAATTTCCAAACCATGGAGGCTTCTGAATCTGTTACAATACAGAGACGAAAACTTCAAAGTCCTAAGGGAAAGCAGAAGCCAGATAATAACTGCAGGGAAGGGGAGAACAATTCCCTGACAAGGAAATCATAACAAATCAATAAACTGTTATTTTTATTTCTCACAGTTTGCAGATGAAAGATACCAGAACATCAAGAATTACCAATGTACAAGCACTTTAGGAGGTGTCTCAAAAGAGAAGGAAGTTTCAGGTGCCTGCTTTTATCAATCATGCAACTCTGAGATGTTACTCAATGTTTCTGTCACTTCCAGGCCTCTCAGTCATGTGTGCTTGTTTGGCTTTCTCAGTGTTACAGGTCAAGGGCAAAGTGCCATGCAACAGTTTTAAATTTAGTGGTTCCCAAAACACAATTGTGTTGATGAGATATCCAACATAATGATGTGCTTTGTCATTTTATAGAGTAGTTTTTGAAAGATTAAAAACTTTTAAAATTTGGAAGACACAGTAAAGCATGAACGTTTGGCAAGAATTTCATAGATCCATCAGTTAGGCAATGAGACAGATTTATTCTGTTTCCAAGGGCTTTTTGTTTTGTTTTGGTTTTTTTAAAATTTTTTTTATTTTCACTAAATGCTGCTCAAATATGCCAGATTAAGAACTTTTTAGAAACTGATGTTCTTTATTATTGAATATATATAGCACCATTCAAGACCCAACAATATAGTTCAATTTTTCTTTATTAAACTGTACTGCAGTTTAAGAAACTGCCCTCAGTTTGACAAGCTTGAGGCGTTGACCTGTGGGGCATTAAATGAATAAATAAACTATTGCTACGGTTACCAAACACTGTACTTGAGTAAACAGATGCTTCCAAGAGCCCTAACTCACATACACTTTAAAAGAAACAGTATTGCTCAAATCATGTGAGTACTTGATAATCTCAGATTCCTGTTTCAAGTTAAGGGCTGTGGTGGACAACTTTCGGAATTGCATATTTTTTGCCTAGTAATGCTTTATTAAGAAATTAAAGTCTGGAAAATGGATCTGTTTGAGATCAAAATATTGCCCAATACTTACATAGAGAAACAACATAAATCACACAATACATTATTTTCTCAAAGGAGGCCTTGGCATATACAGACATCCAGCTTCTTTTGTAATGAATCACACATAGAAGCTGAACTGCTCACTTCTATAGTGACTCATTGTAATACACTTCTTTCTTAGACCCTGCTCAAAAACCAAACAAATTCACCAGCACAAATATGCCCCATCTCCATTTTTTTTCCCATCACTGTTTGTTCTTATCCTGTCATGTTTTGTGTGATGGAGGCACCCAGTGCCTGAAAATGGACATAAAGCAATGCATAGTATGAATTGAATGAAATCTTGTCTCCTTTGAAATTCATGAACCAGAGTAAAATGTTTCTTATTGTGTAGAAACTTCAAGAAAATGGTGACCTGCCTTGGTAAAAGGAGCATCAGCTGCCCTGTGGAAATGAACATAAATTGTTTTGACTCTATTTCAGTTGAAAGACACTTTAGTATCTGAAGCAATCTACATCATGTGGTCAGATATAATATGATTTCTACTCCCCACAGGGAAAGATAATATCATTAGGTCACTGACAAAAGCTCAGGCTCATAAAACTTTCTGATGCTGAAATTGATAGTTTTTAGATTGTATCTATTTGGATATTACTGTAATCCAAAAAATGCAAGACTAAATTAAATATTCAGTCACCTTTTAAATGCTTTGTACACCAGCCTGGTGCCTGTGAATAAACCCTTTTTTTCTATTCTGGGTAAGCAGCTTGAGTGGGAGAATCTGGTTATAAATAACTAATTGCATCTACCATCTTTTTCATTCTCTGATCATCTCATTTTGGTGTGTTTATTTAAATAAATATGTAAGCAGCATCTGGAAAGGCCATCACTCTTGCAGTATTTCACCTTTAAGGTAATTTTTTGTATTAGATAGCTGTCAGAAACCAGCAGAATTACCAATACTTTCATGTATTTTTAGAGAATACATGAAAAAAGTATGTTTTTTAAGCCAAGTAAGACTCAAGATTGTTTGTGCCTCTCAGATATATCTCACTGAAATAATTCCATATCATCTCTGTATGTAGAACCTTACGTGATGTTTCAAACTGTACTGTTTGGGATACATAAGTCATATGTAGGAGTAATTTAGTATCATTTTATGCTTATTAATCTAGAAGTATAAAATTATCACATTTACTCCTTTTTGTTCTCATTGTAAGCTACCAGTTACTTATCCTTTCAGTGTTTCCCTGTGGAAAAGAATGATTTACTCTAAATCCATCTTCCCTGCCATATGAAATGACTGACCATAGGAGAGGTTGGAGGAAGAGCTGCTGTAAGGGAATGTGAGGGATTAGGGACTCTGGGGTCACTGATTTCTATGCCAAAGAATTACAGCACAATTTTCTAGTTCAAATAAGATGCTTTAAACAAGAGTTTTGGATCATGCTTACTCCATGATTGGATTGTATCCCTTTTGTTGTGCAATATGCAAATTTCCAGATAGTGACAATACCTGCCAGAAATAATGTCTAGTTACGGGGCTTTAAATTTTGGGTTACTGAGATAATGAAGTGCTCCAAAGAACTTCCAGCAAGACTTGCTCCTGTGTGTAGGTAGTCTGTTGAAAATCTCTTTAGTCTAAACTTTATTTTCTGCTTCCAGGCTTCAGGGAAGACACAATAACTTGCAACAGAGGAGAGGAGGAACACAGAAGCAAGAAATAACTTCTACAACTGAAAGATATACTCAGAGTGTTTTTTTAAATGTATATCCTCTTATATATTTCTCTCCAGCTTACTGACTTAGTAACTCTTGGCATAGCTAAAAACTATCTTAAATCAAAATGCAGTTGTGAGTTTGTGGGAGGTATCAAATATTAAATAACTCAGAGAATAGTCCATTCTCTTTTTCTGAGATGGTATATTTCTGTATTATGATGACGGTTTATTTTCAGGCTAGTACAGAGTGCTGGCCAAATAAAGCTCCCCGTGAAAGTACTGCTTGTATATGCTGACATTATCAGCATATTAAAATAAGGATGAAATATTGAAGGAAAAGTGCTGTCAAAGCATATGTGCCCAAGTGACCTGACAGCCTTCTTTTTCTCTGGTGTGCTGACAAAGTTTCATTCTACCTGATGTGTCATTTACTGAATCACTGTACTCTCAGTGTATGAAGAAATTGTGAAGAGGATGTTTGTTTTTCTGACTGGGGAGAGACATATGTGATTTCTCTGAGTTTCCTTTGTTAATTTGTCATTCCTCACTCAAGCTGGCCAGACTTGACCTAGCTGAAGGTGACCTGATTTTTATCCTGACAAATTCCATTGACTGTGATAGAAGGAAGTGCTGCAGGAATTATATAGTTGAGTGGCAGGACATAATTAATCCAGCCACTCAAGGTAGGTATGCAAAATGTCTCATCTTAGAGATAGCACAGTAGCAGCCTTCAGCTTGTTTAGTGATTTTATTTGAGTAAGTTTCCAGACTCTTTCATTAAGCACAGTGGAAGCTGCACAGACTGTGCAGAAGGGGTGGTGAGAGTCTATGACTATTTTGCAATATGATTCCATGGCCTGTCTAGCCGTAATCTTAAAAGTCTTAATTTAAGAAAGTTACTTCTAAGACTTTTAATCAGGTATCTGAACATTATATATTTTAAAAATTACTTCTGATGTACTGACAAAGAAGACTGTCTAATTGTAACTACAATAGGTGCTACATTCTTCCTGATCCACAGTCACCTTGCTGTGAAAAGCAATTGACAGCAACTGATTGATTAGAACAATGTTAAAAAGAAGTTTTTCTAACGTGCACTTGCCATAGGTTGTTTTATTTATGGCACATTTTCCTTCCAAACATTAAGACAAGGTACCTGCAACACTGATTTTCTCAAATCTCGTAGGCTTTAGATTTGTTCCCACTTTTAATAATGACAGTAAAAAGTGTATTACTGGACTCACCTTTTCTAATGTCCTTTTGATTGACTGTGCTCAGTTTACACTTTTTGTCTATAAATACAGGCCAATTCTTTCAGGACTGTGTGAATCCCTGTAACTTTGCAGTTTATGCATCGTGTTCTGTAAGAAAGCCAAATTTTGACACCAAAAATGCAAAATTTTAAAAAAACCAAAACCTTGCATGCTACTCTGCTGCCTCTTCTAGCTGTGGTTTGTGAGAAACCATCAATGTACATTTTATTTCCAAGAAAAAACCCTTTAAAATTCCTGGAAAAATCTTGAAAAACTGTGAATCTTATTCTCCTTTTACAGAGGGAAAAAAGCGCCTTCCACATGATGCACCTCTTTTGTGGAAGGAATTGGTTTTTAGTTGCTTAACTCTGCAACACCTTGGAACATGAACTGAACTGCCTTATTCACAGCTATCAATTCCCTGAGGTGGTGGAAAGGTAAGTGTTGTGACAGTAAACCCCTGTGATGGTAAACTCCTTTATGGATCAGTTCCATGGTAAATAATTCTGTTGATGATGTAGAACATCGTACAGAGAATCCTAGTCTTCCTCTGACTCTTTTTCAACCTTCTGGCATATAATCTAATTCTGTAAGTACATAAATGTTTGTTGTTGCTTCTTGAAACAGCTTTTTTTCTTCATTCTGGAAAATGCCTTCTTTTACAATTAGCACCTAAATGTAGTCTGAAATGCCCATCAGATTTTTGAGCTGGATCATCCTGTTCCTCTATAACCTAGGTTTCCATTTTTTTTCTGTGCTCAGGAGAATTTTTATTTCAAATACTCTAGCAAAAAAACCCAAAAAACAATCAGTCCAAAACAAAAAAAAAATGTGTGGTTAAAAAAATATAACACTTGTATCCCTCTGCGAGAATTTGAGTCTAATCAGTGGTTAAGAAAGCAGTTCCTTTTAAGATTTTGGTGTAGCTCTTTGGTGAAGGCTTTCATTATTAACAGATTTTTAAAATGTAAAATACAGAGAGTGAGGAGGGTTTGTAAAATCAGTTTGTAGCAGCAGTGTATGTTCTTCATGTCATTTAAAATTCCATCTAAATAGGGACCAGAGTCTGTATTCAAGGGAGCACTGCCTTTCAGTCTGATAAGAATACATATAAGTGCCTTCATTGAAACAGAGTGGTTCAAGTCCCTGCTAAAAATAAAGCATGTCTGTACAAGTTTTACTGAATCAAGAGTGGTTCGTTGAGAGATAACCCCAGTAAAGTTTTATCACTGCTATGCAAGTATACAGTAGTAGGTAGAAGAGCCCCACTCTGTAATTCCTGGACAAATACAAACTTATCCTCTCACCTGGAGATTAGGTTTTTTAATAGGCTGAATTAATAAAAAATGTCTCCTCTGTAGCTTTCTGCCGAGAAATTGATATTCTTTTTATATTTAAAATCAGTGTACATGCTTCCAGTCACTTCTTATTACACAAACCCCAGAGTTTACTACAATTAGTAATTTTTTCCAGATTGTGATTGCTTTTTAAAAACAAGTTCATGTTTTTTAATTCTACAGAATTTTAATTGTATACTACACTCTTGTAATATTCATGTTATATTCCTGTGAATTTCTGCAAAAAGAGAGTTTATCTTTACAATGCTATAGCAAAACAGATTGCTTTACATAACTGTGAAATCAAAGGGGTTAAGCCTGTCAGAAGAAAATCTAATATGTAACTCAGCAGGTGAAATTATACCAGATTGAAATAATTTTCACTCACCAAATTAAATCAGATAAACTGTGGCTGAGGAAGTAGAATGGTTACAAGCAATATTGTCTTTGAGAAGGCTTTTCTTTTTGTTTGTTTTATATCCATGTATATTCTGGCTATCTCCTGGGAAATTGCTCAAACAGTTGCAGGTAGAATAACGTTAATTTCCAGAAAGTGCTGAAGTAATATTTGTCATGCGTCTGTCTGTCTATCTATCTATCTATCTATCTATTGATCTTTTTTTAAATAATAAATTCAGTTTATTATTAATCTGAAAAGGGTATCTAAGACTTGAAGTAACGATGCAGATTAGTGTCCTTGTTGAATTCATTATTCCAGGTTATACAGAATGAGCTGTTAAATTATTTTTAATTGAAGTTTGGGAAGAAAAAACAAAGTCTTACTTTTTTTACTTAAATCATTAAAAAATTATTAAATAGTATATCTATAGTGCCTTTACACATGCTTTTCCTGTAAATCCATGTTGCATATCTCAACTTTGATTTCATCTTGAGCCCTCCAGACTGAAAAGAAGGTCAAAAGTAACATTAGCAACATATGGTTTATCGTAGAGCATAGATGCAAGTGTGCTAGATAAACTGCCAAAAGGGAAGAAACAAAATAAAACAAAGAAGAAGAGATGGAGTCAGTCCCAGCTCACTAGAGTGTAGTGTAAACTACTTGAATCCATGCATGCCTTTGTGCATACAACTGTAAAACCCTGGGAGATGGCAATAACCCACTCCCATAGTTCAGAAAACTGTAGATGAACTGTATTTTTCAAAAAGTAATTTCTTTTATTAAAGTAATTGAAAATACTTCAGGTGTTTGTCTGCTGCGCGTAAAAAGCCTGAGTAACTCGGAGCCTTCAGCAGCGGTCACATGACCTGAGAGAAGCGATTCCAGCCTTTCCCAGTCTCTGTAGAGTCGTGGCTGCCTCAGAGCTTCCGCGCGGTGTTTGCTCAGTTCACGCACGCGGTTTAGTTAAGCAGAGAAAGTAAAGAGACAAGGAAGGGTTCTTTTCTGCTTATTACCACAGGTTTTAATACTGGAGTCGAAGAGGGTGCGGATAAAGACGAGGAGGGCTGGAGGGGGCATCTGTTATATCAGGGAAGTGAAGGGAAGGCAGTCAGGACAGAGCCAATGGCTGCGGAGGATTGGAATGACTGACAGGGGTATTGGCCAGTCCCATGGCTGTCCGCACCCAGCAGAGCAACCAATGGGCTGCCCTTTCTGGCAAGAGCCGCCTCCTTGCTGCGCACAGGGCGGCCCCACGGCCAGGCTGCGTGCACATACCCGGACAGGGAGGGAAGCAGGGAAGAAGGTGATGTGAATGCCGCGTGCCCACAATCCCAGAAGTGGGGGGGAGAAGAGTGGCCACGCCGCTCACTGGCTCCAGGGCCCCCCTGGGCCTGCTGCCTCGGTGGGCGGGCAGGGGGAAAAGCATGATCGAGCGCTGGCCCTGCCCAGATGCAACGCAGCATTTGTCCCTTGCTTTTTAAAGTACTTCTCAGGGTAAAGAAAATTTATTACAGGGTTAATAAAATATTTTTTTAAATTGTTTCAAAATCATAGCCAGAGGAACAAAAGACAGAATTTTCCTGTTTTCTTTTTTTTTATCTTAACATTCTTAATGCTTTGTTTATCACATCACAGCTCTGGTCATTAGTTATCCTAAAATTGTGTTACTGTGGTGAGACGTAGTATTCCCATACAACATTAGGCAAAACCTTTCTATATTTTCATTTTTCTGATTCATTTAGTAGCATATAATCTTTCAGTCACAATTAAAAACAAAACAAACTCTAAAAACTTTAAAAACCAGACACTAGTCTTTCATATGCATCAAAAATGGGGGCAGGAAGTCAAATGCCTGATCCCAGTCTGGGACCTCTGGCAAGGTACCAAATGCAGAATTTTTATATTTTTGGATGAAAAGTGGAATGAATGGAGACATAGTGTCTGGAGCTAATCAGCTTGTGGGAGGCAGCTACTAGAAAACCAGCTTGGAGTAATTCGGTTCGCTGAAGGTGTCACAAACTCACAGTGGTGGTACCAGGCACCCTCAGTAACTGCTTGGAAAGGTGACTTTGTCATTCTCAGGAGCACACCAAGCCTTTAATTTAGAAAGAAAATGCACTACTTTTGAAATGGCATGAGCCCGCTAAGGTTCAGAAGGCTGAAGCAGTCATAGAAATTGCTCTTCCAGTGACACAAAGGATCATTTACAGAGACCTCCCATTCCTGCCTTTCCATGCTGTAGCTCTCTGTCTGTCTGGAGGACATTCCTAGAAGATCCTGAAGGTCACAAGGTGACGTGGAGAATAATATGGTCTGCTTACAAGAGAGAACACCTCTCTAACTCCCTTTCCCTGTGGGATAAATACATATTTTGCTGAAGTATTTGTTAAAAATATAGGCATTTTGAGTGCAAACAATATAATACTTTTTTTTCTTTCAGATGTGATTGCATCGAAAAAGAACTAATTTTGGTCCTGGATTCTTAAAAGATTCAAGTTTCTTCTTTTCAAGTTATGAGAAATCCTTACATAGCTGAGGTGGGGGAGATGACCTCAAAGCCACTAATTAATATTCCAGCATAGCATGAGGAGGAAAGTGGGTTACTAAGGAATGGCAGTAATGAACCACTAACTGAATTTGTGCTACAGCTCTGTTACAAAATTTTATTTTGACACTATATCACCATCTGCACCCCTGCAACCACGATATTCTGCTGAAAGAGAAATCTTGGAATTAATGAAACTTAGTGCACTCCATCTCATCCTAGAGAAGATTGTTAAAATAGGAAAATAGGTTTAAGCCTAGGAGGAAGAAGGGATAGGAAGTCTCATTGTTTTTAGAACTTGCAGGATTTGAGTAGTGTACATGAAAATCTAACTGCCTTTGGTTTGTTTGTCCTCTCCCCCCAGTGGTAACTGACTGAAAGTGTGGGAAATATAGTAAATATAGTAAATCCATTAAGACTTGAACCAGGGTGTACTGGCCTGTGCAGTACTTCAGCTAAAAGGTAAATGCTCTGGGGGGGACTGAGCACGCCCAGTACAGACTGAATCCTCCATAAGGATCAGTTGTATCATTGCAATCTTTTCTTCACTGTCAGACAGGTGATATTTTTCAGAGGTAAGACTGGCCTTATTCAGTTGAAGTTTTAGAGACATCACAATCTCTCAGATGGTAATAATTGAATCATCCTGAAGCATCCAAAATTTCAGCCAAAACAGTTAATATTTGACAAAATTTGGAAGAATTACAGAAGTGTGAAACGCTGAAGAATATTTCAGAAAGTAATTCAAACTTTGACAATCCTAAAAGGACATAAAGAAGTTTGTCTTAGTAATTTAATTCACAAAATGATTGCCACAGTACAGTAATCTAATTTTCACTTGTGCTTGTAGGTAATAGCTTTTTCTTATTGTCTGTTTGAATGTATCACTAGGTCTTGGAGATCTCAACTGAAATTATAAACATATTACAGTTGACATAGTTGTGATACAAAATAATAATGGGCCCATAATGTCATGTGGGTGATCTATCATTTTTCTCAATCTACAGGTTGGAAAGATTGAAGACCCATAAAAATAACATCCTTATATGTCTGTTCAGTTTCAAAAGTGTTCCTATTTCTCCTTAGGCCCATTACACTGCTTGAACTCCAGGTCTGTTCTTCTTCCCATGACTGCTTTCAGTCTCTTTGAGATATTATCAATGGAAGGCCCATCTAATGCCAGGAATTTACAGATAATCCCCAAAGTCATCAGAAAGAAAGCAAACTTCCAATGTCTTTGTACACCTCATGTCGCTTTGGTTTTAAAATTCCCTGGGAAATTTGGTCAGCAACCAGATTAAAATAAACATTTATGCATTTTGAAAATGTCCTTGCAGTTCTGTTTTTTTCAAAATTCTTGTCGTGTTCTTGACTTATAATATCATTGACATGACTAGGTCATGTTTTGTTAAATTGACCTTGCCAAGGAGAAGTGCAATTCTGGGACAAGGCTAAGAGGCAACAAGAGTTTGTTTTTGAGTGTACAAAGATCATAATTTGTCCTTAGAAACAGTGCTAGATTTGAACTGATCTCTCTCTAAATCCAGCTGCTGGGTCATGGAAAAGCATTGGTTTCTTGGCATAAGAAGCAGGAAAAATGCAGTAGAGAGGGTAAGAGTGAGTGTGTTTGGTGAGTAGAATAGAGCTTGCTTGAGAGGTCATGTAGTGCAAGGATTACAGGTCGGACAGGAATTGGAAGGCCATGAGAAAATGATGTAGCTATAACCCGTTCCAGTACTGTGCAGTACAAGGGACAGGACAAGTATCTGCCAAGGACCTGTAGAGCTGTGCTGTTTGATGAGGAAAGGCAAACCCCATAGTGTATGTGTGTCTTTGTTCTGTTCCTTTTGACCTTCTTTCTTTCAAGACCGTTTCTGGAAAGCTTAGTCATCATGTGGCATTAGCAGTATATTTCGTGGGAATTCTGGGACGTTCTGGATGTTGCAGTCTTAAATGTTTCTTAGGAAAATTTTATTTACGAAACTTCTTTGAGTAGTTAGATCAGTGTTCGGTTTTGGGGCAAAATCTTCTCTCTTGTCAACAAGAAACTATTCCTATATTATTACATAATTTTCTCTTCTTGACTGTAAATTTTCTTAATGATGATGGTAACTTGTGTATTGTAGAAGAAATAGGTTATATTTCACTACATGGAGTTTTGAAGAAGTGGCAAGCAAAATGTATCAATCAAGATAAAAAACAAAGGGTTGAAAATTGCTGAGTTTATTTTGCTGTAACTGCATGTATGTGTTATGCATTTCAAATCTTCTTGTTTTGTTGGAGAAAAACTGATATCAGAAAGCTACAAGACAGGAATGTTTGCTATATTCTTTTACAGAGACATTCTATCTCCAAACAATTGCTAGGAAAGAGTTGGTTTCACACATACAAAACTATTTAAAATGTTCTTTATTTATTTATAAGTTATATATAACATAGATATGAAATGTAAATATGGTATTTCCAGGAACTGCCATGGAAAAAATAAATACTTGATAAAGAATGTTATTTAGTTAATGGTAAAAAGGGTTACTTACGAACAAAATCATCAGAAAAGTTCTCTCTAGCATTATCTGCAACACACTTGCCATCTGCAAGTTATTTGTTTATAGCACCAATTTATTGCACCAATAACTGAGTGTTTAGTTTTCAAAACTGAATGTCTATTATGTTTTATGATGTAATGACAAATTATACATAAATGTCCTGTGAACAGATGCAGAATATTTTAGTTGACCTTGTCTCTGACCCAGATTTTTATTCAGGGCAGACAAAATTATAGACTAATTTAGTTTGATGGGGCCACAAGAAAAGTTAAGGAATGAAGTTATACAGGGTTTATAACTTGATAATTACTTTAAGCGAATTTGAAGTGAAGGAAAAGAGAGAGGAGTCTTGATAAGGTGGCAACTTAATCATTAGCTAAAAGGTTGTGATTGAAAAACCTGCAATAGTGACTTCTGAAACAGAGCCATCAGTGCAGTGTTTACTACAAAGACAGAAAAAAACACCTATTTGGAGTAAACTGGAATTGCCAATTAATTATTGCCACAAAGACATAAGTCAAGTTTTTAACATGGAAGATGCTAACACCATTTTTGAAACATGCTGCTATTTGTAGAAAACGTATTTTAGACAGAATTTTATTTATGGTTCAAATTACAGAAATGTTTTAAATGCTATTTCAAATCTATAGTATATCTTTAATTGTTTGTGTTTCCTTTGCAAAGGTGGCTTTAGATGTATAGAGCTCCCACTGACTACCAAAAGTTTTTCTGGCATAAGAACATAAAAATAAGGTCCATAATTAAACTTTAAGTGTAAAAGCATTTGTGGCATTAAAACAGTTCTCAGAGCCATCCAGAGCTGTGGGTTTTTAAAGAAAAGATACATTGCTAAAATCACCCCCTAAATCAAATTGAATTTCTTTATAAAAGAAAATTTTCTGCTGATGATTCTTATTCTCTCTATTTGCTCTTACCAAATTCAAGCTAGGGTAGCTCTGTCTGCCTGGCCATTTCATTCATTAAAATGACAACCTGAATTCTAATAATGGACATGTAACTACCCTGAAAGTTTGATGCAGTTGTTCCTCAGAAGTCACCAGAGATATACCAAAGCATGTGTATAGCTGCAAAGGTATAAAATGAATATTATTCAAAGGGAGCTGGTACTTTGTCTGTGTTAAACTTCTGAAAGACTGCTTGAAAATATTCTCAGTGAATGTTTGCTTTCTTCCTTATCTCAGGCCTACCTAAGTGTATGCTTTTCAGCACAAGAAGTGGGGAAGACAGTTCCTGGAGCAATGAAGGGAATCTTAAGCAAGACTTGGAGGATTGCTCATGCTGATTTTTTTTTCATTGCAGTTTGTTTGCATTAAGGTGCCAAGAATTTTTAATATAGATTAGGAGGAACTGTATGGCTGCTTACTGTCTGCACAATCAGATCAGACTTGTAGGGTTTGTTTATTATAATACAACTGCTAAAGTCTGCAGTTTAAATTACTGCAAGAAGTTAAATGGTATGTTGCTTTTCACAGCTTGGTGCTGTATTTCACAGAAATTTTTAAGCTGTGTTGCTTACAGATTTTGTTGAGGTATAGATTCAAGAACAGATAGATGTCTGTTTATTTGCATAAATGGAGTTAGTCACTTTCTGGAGCCAAAACATCAGGGATGGTCACTCTTTGGCCTCAATTACTTTCAACATTTCTATCAATGTAAAAAAGCTATTTGTCTGAATGATTTTTTTTTTTTAGATTTTTAGGATGAAAAGTTAAAATCACTAAATGTTATGGTCCTTTCTGGAAGAGAAAGTAAGATATACATGCATGAATCCATGAGATAGACAAGTTCAAGTATTGTAGCTCTGCCTTCTTGACATGTTTCTGGCAAGACACCACTTTCTTTATTGTCCTGTTGCAAGTGGTGTAGAAACCCTGAAAGAAACATCTCAGTGAGCCTACATTACTTACACAACTTTATTATGGGGGTGTCTTGAGTCTAGTACTTCTTGACTCACAAATATGGACAGAAATGTGTGTATCAGTGCTTCTGTGTTAATGATGGCTATTTTGGTGCTCATCTTCCATGAGATGGTGCTTCATGGACATAGCTGGGATAGGACATGCAATTGTGGAGAAACTCGGTCTTTTTCATCAGGCGGACACCATGACCAAAATGAACATGGGCAATTTATACTTAATTTATTGCCCATTAACATAAATTTCTGGGCAATGTTTTATTCTACTAAGAAGAAAAGAACATAAACAATTAAACAAAGAAACACTATTCTTCCCCTTCTCCCAAGTTCAGCTCCTGGCAAACACCTATCCTCCCACTTCCTACTCAGCTCCTCTCACTTTTATTAAGGGGTTGCACTTGGTCCATACAAATTTCTCCAGTGAGGTGAGGAGTGGTGCAGGAGGCTGGTGCTATGTGTGCAGATTTTGGCCTGCAGCTCTAAGCTTCTCAGTGGTCTTCTGCTGCTGTTCTTTTGAATAGCTCCCCTGCCCTTGTGTAGGTTGCCTGTACACTCAACCCCTCAGGGCTGTCTGTGGCCATGTATGGATTGCCCATGTGCTGCAGCTCCTCAGGAGGAGCCTTGGCTTGGCAAGGCATGCAGCAGCTGGGAACCTGCTGCTCAATACACAACACACACAGCTCCCTCCTCTAATGTGTTCTCTGATGCATAAAATGTTCTTTGAGTGTAGTTAGGGAATGGCTCCTCAGCCATATTGGAGACTTGTCTGCAAGAGAAATGACACAACTCCTGCTTCCTATCTTGACTAAAATCTAATTCTTTTATTTTGCAGATTATAAGAGCTATAACTAAGGAGGCTGAAAGACACTTGGCCTGAGTGCCTCCTGAAAGGACACCTGAAAGGTAGGAGTCCTTGATCCAGACATGAGTCTGAGACTAAATTCAGACATGGATTCAAACTCGAGACCCTGTATGCAAGTATCAGTGATCTGATTCATAATCTTCTACATCCCACGCAAATACTTGCTCATCCAGCTAGTTAAAGTGATGCCAGTCACCACCATGACTGTGTGTCTGCAAGGAGCCCAAACCTGTCATTCAGCATGCCTTTAGTTCAACTACTGGGTTTAGGTCCCAGGTGATCTAATCACTGATTTTCTGGAGAGCTCAGGTAGGAATAATGGCCTTTGCCCAGGCCAGAATATTCCAGGAATGCCAGTGGCACAAGACTGTAGTCATCTAGGTACATTTCAAGCCAAGAAAGGACATGACAGTGTTTTCAGGCACTTTGAGCATGAGGTAGATATCTGTCTGGGATATTCTGAGATGTTCAGTTGGTTTTAGAGGCTTAAAATCCTGTTTATAAATGGGATTAATTTAATAATTCTATAATAAATAAAAAAAATTGCAAACTACTGTAGAAGAATAGGGTCCTTTTGAGAAGACCTGGTAGCAGACAAACTGTTCATGATTCCACGTATTTCTTGATTAGAAGAGCTTTATTATATTATTTTTTTTCCTGGTAAGGTATTCTATCAAATTTGATAGATTAAAACAAGTTGATGAAGGTTTAAATCATTTTATTACCTGTAGAAATATCTGGCAAAGATTGTTGTGTGTGGGTGAATATGTTCATAGAAGCTGCTTCAGATTTCTTCATATTTCCATCTTATAAATGCAACAAAAACTAACAATAAAATATCAATGTGATTGTCTAGAACACTGAAATATTTGCAGTTTGATGGGGCCACACACAGAGCTTCTATCTGTTATGTTTTTAGGGACAGTGTAAATTTTCAGTTATCTCTTTTATTTTACAGTGATGTATGCATCTATATTTTGTTTGTCAGAACTTTTGTTTCTCTTATTTTAACTTACTGGGAAAAGACTCCTTTCTATTTCCCTCATAAAATATTTCAGTTCTGACTAACCTGCACTTAAAAAGTATCACCGGTCGCTCTCCAATCACTCACATCTCACAATGCACAATACTGCATTGTGGTTACTTGCTATTCTTATGGTAGATACACACTCAAGGTCATTGTATTCATTGTTCAGTGCTTATGAGCTTGCTTTGGTGACTGCTGAACGCCGCTGCTGATAGATGTAGGCATGAAACTGTTTACTTAATTCCACTGAAATCTATTGGACTATCTGTGTCCTTAGGGTTAAGCATGCTTCAGTATTTTGCTGGACTGGGTCCAGAAAGCTCAGTGCTTTTTTAGTCCAACTTATTAGGCACTGATCACACAGTTTTAAAATCTTAATTTAAAGTTTAACTGGACAAGGCCAGATTTCTATTAGGTAATGCAATCTGCCTGTGATCCTCTCTTCAGTTTCCAGTGTAATGTTGACTTGTGTATAGACAGAAGTCCAACAGGACCACCTGCATAATAAATGAAGGGCTACCCAACTCATAACGTAATAAGTTAACAATACTTTTAACTAATAGATTTAGCTTAATTTTCAAAAGAGTCTTAACTGTACATCATGTATAGACAAACATGTTTGATGCCTGGCACGACTCATGTTTAGTTGTTAATACAATCCTGGAAATAAGGTATATGACTAGAGCATGCCTTCTTGCATGCTGAAACTAAGATCGTTATATAATACCAGGATTACCAAACAACTTTTTCAAAGTCTCATGGAAACCATTCAGGAGTGGGAACTGAATGCCAATTTCATTATCACCTATAAGGAGCCAAACAATAAGGCATTGTAGGCTCACAGACTGTGCTCAGAACTTGAGGTTTAACTGCATCAACCAGTAGGTAAACTCAACCAGACTAAATCCTGCCACATAGAATACATCTGTTAACAGAGCCATTAGGTGTATTTTAAATGTTTTAAAACTTTTGTGAGGAGTGTTCATGGGATGAACAAGGGAGCATGCAATGCACTGGATGGTTCATAGTAAGAGTGGGTTCATAGTAATATTTTATTCACTGGCCTCAGGATATTTTACCATGTAAGCAACTCTTTTAATGTGCATTTTACAGACCTGAAAATGAAGAAGTTAGGCCCTATGCACCACAGGAACAATAACATTTTAAAATAAGGAAGGAAGACCCTAAGGAGGTAGAGAGGAAGTGATTAAAATGTTTTTTGTTCAGTGTTTATATGGGGAAAAAGTATTCTGATGATTCTAGTTCTGAATAAGTATACTGATGCTGTAATTCACCAAGTTGCCTATTTTATTT
Source organism: Climacteris rufus (assembly GCA_013398175.1). Lineage (NCBI taxonomy): Eukaryota > Metazoa > Chordata > Aves > Passeriformes > Climacteridae > Climacteris > Climacteris rufus. The sequence continues at coordinate 280,898 of VZRZ01002579.1, forward strand.
TACAGTATAAAAGTACTGATAAGAATTTATTTCTACAAATCTCTCAGACATTTAGAGGAAAGTTCTGTTTATTCCTGATCAATCAATTGAACAACTGTGAAAAAAAAAAATCAATGAGCAGGGTCAGTGAATTAGGGTCTTCCCTTTGCCTAGTTAGATCCAACAATTAAGTAACAGTGTGAAGCAGCTGGATTTAAGAGACAGAAGAGCCGATATGGATCTAACTATATAGAAGTCCTGCCCTGAGTGAGAAACTTTCTGGAAAATGTTTACAATACCCTTTTAAAAAATCACAAGAGAAATGGTGTCCTGGTTAATGACAAGGGTTACAACTGTAATAATTCTAATTATAATCTAATTATAACATTCTAATATAAGAACTTTTCTTCTTGAGACTACAGAATTAGAAAGTTTTGTAAGTCACGGTACCCTCTAAATGCAAGAAACTCTATCAAATATAATGCAGAAGAAAAATGTTTTAAAACAATACTTCCTCCCTTTTGCTCAGTATACCTTCAGGTAAAATTTAACAAGGAACAGACATTTATTATTAAAACTGAAACCGTGATTTGATGAAGGAATCAGAATTTCAGTGTTTGAAGTCTCTCTTATTTTGGTAGAATATTTCCTTCAGACATTTTCTGAAGAGGACAGAAGTAGAGCACCTCTGAATAATACTTGCAGTACTCTTCAGAAAGTTCTGCCAAGAAGAAGCTCCATCTCTCTTCCTGACAGAGGTGACAATAAAGATTTTCATCTTGAATTTATTTGCCAACAGCAGCTAGTGTTTACCCTCCAAACACGGCAAATCACATTCATTAAAAATTGTGTTCAAAAATGTTGACAAGAAGGATCTTTGCTGCTACTGAACTTCTACAGATGTGCTGATATTCACATGCATTCCTCACACATTGCAAGGCTGGCAGTTACATGTAATAAACATCAGATTTTCCTTCAGTGGTCTAATTTTTATACTCATTAAAAGGAATAGTTCTCTAATTTGAATATAATTTTGGTGAATCATATCACCCTTCATAAGTGAGATATTCTAGTCCCATCTTCATAGGCAAGAAAATCCAGAATAATTTGTAGTTTGTAGCAGGTATTGCATGGCTATATGGGATAAAACCACCTGCAGAATTTGATCTCCTGACTTCTGTTTCAGTGTGCTGATGCAGCTGCTCTTCACCATCACCTCCACAAAGCAGAAGAGTAGGAAAAGTTGTTAAGTGGCATGGTTCATTCATTTCTAGTGTATTCCAGTGAAGATTCTGCCCTACCAAATATAAGGCTTGTCAATCTTTTAAATAACATCATGTAAGGGTATTTCCAATACATTTTTGGTTCTATTTGTTTTATTTTCACAGTTTCTCCAGGATTTTTTTTTAAATTTCCAGGATGACAGAAGAGTCTGGTGACAAGGTGTTACAAGAGCCTTCTTTTCCTCAGTGCCAGTTCATATGTGACAAAATTTGAAAATATTTTTTGTATTGCAATACAGACATTATGGAAGTTAGTAAGGCCTAAAGGGAACAGGGAAACCCAGCTAATATCCATTTCTCAAGAACAGTAGAATCTCCTCTGTCATTTTGAGAAACATGAATTTAGATCCAGGTTGGGACTTACGTCTAACTGTAGCTGTAAACTTTCTCAAATGGTTTTCTGTTATTTCTGTGGATCCATAAATCCCCATTGCTGTGTAAATATAAAGCAAAATCTTTACAAGTGCCAACAATAACAGTAAAACAAGAACATTTAAAATCCAGTCTGGCAAAATGAACACCCTGCAAGATGCTATGCAAGAGGCCTGAGATAATTTATCCATTAAGTTAGAAATAGAACACAAAATTCTTATGCTTCAAATACAGTCTCAATATTAACACACTATGTAGACATTGTGAGCACCAGGATTCATACAGTACAGTAGGGAGGGCCAAGAAGTCAAAATTTTTACACTGAATTTAATATTTGAACTGGGGTATAGTAAATTACTTTGTAAGATGTCCACATCTCAAATTATTACTCGTGTCATCTACTTGAGTCCCCTTCGTAACTCAGCCAGAATAGCCCTTCAGGTTTTATTCCCCAAAGACTTGTCATAATGTGAAATGGGACTGAGCTATTTTCTTCAGATGTGGTCCAGACTTTTTCCAGTATTGAGGAACATTCAAAACTAATGTCCTTATGTAGGATCCTCCTCTAAAAACGTAGTTTATGTGCCTGACCTCTGAAGCCACCTTATTATAGACCTCTGATTGAAATGCTGGTTGTGTAATCAAGCTAGGATTTGATTTGGTTTTATTCTGTTAGTCATGAAAGGGTTAGGAATGAACTGACATGGCTAGCAATGACACATTTAATATGTTGTCCTCCAACCTTTTCACAGGGTTCTCTCTCTATGTGTTTACAAATATGCATGCTCGCAAGAATTAATAAATCTAAAGAGCCTGGATTTTTCACAGTGAGAAGTCAGTAGTGTCTCTGTTGGAGATTGCTCTTGTTTGTCTTCAGTTGTCAGTGTTTTTGTTTAGCCATAAAAAAAATTAACTGAAAAAGCTTTGTTGCAATTAAGAATTTTGGCATAGATTCTTAGGCCAATATTCAGGACATCCAGATGAAAATAAATGTTGGTATTTCTTCCCCTAGAGTTAATTCTGTGCTCTTGATTCCAGAAGGTCTATATAAGTCATACTTTGCTATGCAAGCCAGAAGGTTAAAAAAAAGAAAATTTTTAAGCATTCCTGCTTGTCAAGTCAGTATAGAGCTGACTGTCTCCCCAGGTTATGAACATTCTCCTGCCATTTTTGTTGTCCTTTGAGCCCAGGTTTTGCTGGAGTGATAATTCTGAATTTGTATAAATGGTGTCATGTGTCTTTCAAGGTCTGTTGTTAAAACTCAACCCATATAGGAATGCCTTCTGATTCCTCATGCCAAATTTTTTTTGGGAGACAAATTCTAAGAAGTGCATTGTTGCTTTACACTTTTAGACTTGAATGCATCTGTTTACAGCAGATATATCTCCTTTTGTTTACTGTAGTAGTTGTTATTTTAGCACAGATCTGCAGGTTAGCATCAGTTTCTGTCAAAAGCTCATGAGTAATTTCCATCATTTTGCATGTCTCTCTCTTACTGAAGTTATTTACTAGTCCAAGCCAAAATTCATTACGCTGAGACACACATGGTAATGCTATGATGAGAAAAGGCATCAAATAATGTGTGATGTGTTGTTTTGAGTTCTTTTCTGTCATAAATTCTGTAAGTAATGTAGCAATTGAGGTGAAGCAAGATTATTTGCAAAGTGTGCAGAAAAGATAGTAAAAATTCCTTTATTTTAGTACTTTCCATATTCCAGAAACTGGAAATTCATTCTTGTTCATTTTCATCTGTCTCAGACAGTGTTGATAAACAAAGAGAGAAATTAAAAACACAGCAGAACCTATCTGGTATTTCAAACAATGAACTTTCTTTTGTCATGGACTTGTATATCTTTTCTTTCCATTTCTTGGTGCAATTGAAATAGCTAAAAAATATGTTGAGTTGGATTCCTTTCTATGCTTAACTTTTGGAGGCATGCTGGGAGGCAGGATGATGACAGGCTGTTGAGCACTGAGAATCACTTAGATTACAATCTTATTTTTAGTGGACAGATTTGGAAACTTCAAAACTGAAAATATTCTCAGTTGAAGACAGAACAACTGAGCGGGCTTCACAACTTTAGTTGTCCCTTCACCGGTAATATTTTTCTCCAGAGAGAAGTATGTAGAAGGTAGCATGTGGTAGGCTTGATGGGCAGTATGTAATGTTCCTCATCATATTTGTTTTCTAAATGATATCTAAATGTATAGTTATGGGAATACTTTTTAGGTTTCTCACCCAGGAGTGCAGACCTATCCCATTTTCCAGCCTTATGGCAAGGCCAGATCCATGTGTCCACCAATTCTTCCCTCTGTGCTTATATTAGGTTCCTGTGGAAATGAAATTCTGTGCATGGATTGGGAAGGAATTGGGGCTGTATTTCAGCATATCCCTGGTCTGTGTAATGGGACAACTGTATTCCAGGGATCTGGAAGGAATTGGGTCTCAAATATTGATGTATATATTTCTAAAATTTTCCATGGAGAAAAGTAAGGTTGGGAATGGGAAAAGTGAATAGGAGTAAAGCAGAAGCAGAGGAGTAAAGGGCAGATGGGATTGTGTGGGAAAGAAGGGGAGGTGAGCGTGCTGGGCAGTGGGAGTCAAATAGTGAGATGAGGAAAGGTGGATTGCATGATTTCCTGTTTCCTGTGGATACTCTTCAACAGATGGATAGTAAATGTGGGCAAAAGTGATGATTGTGCACCATAATGTGGTAGCACCAGCAAAGCCAAGAGGATCTTAATTTCCTGTTGCTTCTGTTTAAAGGAGCTCTGGAGGCTTCCTCTCAACGTACAGGGCCTTGCCTCTTCTTTGCTAAGCTGAAAGCAGTGTCTTCTTTCAAGGCTTGCCTCAGAGTTTTAAGGTTTTTATTTAATACTGATAGTTAGGAAATTAACTGGACTAAGGTTTAATTCTCTTCATTGCCATCACTGGATTTATATAGTAAATTCTATGCTTTCAACGGGTTCTGGTTTTCATAAGAACTTGTCACCCAAAAACTGATGAAGCTTTTGTCTTGAGAAGGATTATGACCTTGCAACTAGGAATGTGATTTAGGTCGGAGGGTTTTCTTTCAGTGTAAATTGAGTATATTTTCCTAAAATTTACTCCACCTAACCTCTGATCCCTTTTACAGATGTTAGATGCAGTGCCATTTCAAAATGTGCTGGGTATGGCAGAACCGCAGCTATAATTCAGTGATATGCTAGTCCTGGTGGCTGTAAGAGAGGGAAAAATACTAATGGGTTAACAAAAGTAATGAAATTAACATTTTTTCCCCGAAGCTTTAGTCCCAGAGTCATGCAATTGGAGCTAGCAATTGTATATATTGCTTCTTTTCTGCACCTGATACTGACATTAGACGTGATGACACCAAGCACTGAGATAAGATTTCTTGTGATAACAATTGTAACTAATAGGATCTAACTGTTGACTAATTGCTTTCATATCATAAAAGTAATACAGAGTAGTGGTTTCTCAGTTAGGGAAAATTACTTTGCTTCATCCTATTTATCTCATTGACTTAGAACAATGATCAGTGGAAAGGCCTTATAATATTCTAATATGTTATGGAATGTCTGTGATTATGTCTGTGATTGTACCATCGAAGAAAACACTACTTAAAGGTCATCTCCCAGATGGGAAAGTTATGACTCATAAACACCCCAAAATATCTGAATTAGAAATTTTTTTTGATGAAGAATGGAAATACATTTTAATTGTTCTCAGTGATATATTATTAATCATTTCCTGTCTTTGCATAAGTTTTCCCAGCTTGCACAAAGAATTCTTTGGCAGATAACAAAACATTTTGTAGTAATGAGTGATAGTACTCTTTGCTACATAATATTTAAGAAGTTCTGACACTTTAGAGAGGTTCCAGGAAATATTAATCTAGTTGGATGTGCAAAACCAAACATACAAAAATGTGGCAGCTGTAGCTGCTAAATTTTTTCCCCAAAAGTGAGGCAGTGAGGTTACCAGAGCTAAAATGAGACTAAATGAATGGGTTAGACATGCTGGAAAGATCAACCTGTAAGGGATGATGGAGGAGGAGCAGGAATTGGGAAAGCTACTTCACGTTTGTCATCAACAAAGAATTTCCTCTGTAGTGTTTGCGATCCTCCTTTAAAAGATGAGAAAGTGTGCAGATGGAGTGTGAGAGGATTTTATGAAAGCTGTATTCAGTTAGATTGTATCAGCTTTTCCAAAAGAGCTTTGACTGGTAATAAATGAAATTAATTCCCAAGTGTTAAGCCCATTTTGTAATTGGTGGGGGATCTCTCCCTGTCCTTATCTTGACCCACAAGCTTTTAATTACATTTTTGCTTCCCCTCTGCAGCTGAGGAAGGGGAATGGTAAAATTATTTTGGTGCATACCTGGCATCCAGCCACAGTCAAAGCCACCACAGTATCTTGCCATTTGATATGTAGCTCTTCATTATCCTCAGCTGTCCTGGACAAACATGTAAATTGTGCACACAGAGCTTAAAAAAGTGAAAATCTTGCTTGTCTGTTTTGCTGTGGTGGAACCAGTGAATGAATTAGAAAGACTGAAGGAGCATGATTGAGAAGGGGGAAATAAATTCTGAGGTGTGGTCATACAAATACAGACTTACTGGGAGAGGCTAAAGGAAAATTTTCATGCTTATTAACATGAATCAATGGAGCACAGGCTCATGCAACAGTGTCTGCCCCTACAACATCGTACACATGAACCCAGAGACCCCTATGAAGGAGCAACAATCAGTGAGATGACATTCATTTACTGTCATAAATTAGGAGTACACACATCCACTCATTTCAAAGCCAGTTAGTGGTATTGGTGGGGTAATTTGTTCAAATATGTTTAAATTAATTATGATGGCAAGTATTAATGAATGACAAGACCAATCCCAGCTCAGTCCAAGAGCTAGAGTAAAATTATCAGAATTTCCTGAGGGAATTTCTGAATTCTGAAATCTGTTCTCTCTACCAATGACACAATTTTTAAACTTCAGGTTGCACTGGCCTCCAAAAAATAAATTCTTTGTGTTCTTTTTCCCTCACAGGAATGTTTGAGTGACCTATTAGTGATGGTAGAGTGAAAGTGGAGAGTCAAATGACTGCTGGAAGTACAGATGTTCTTGAAATACGTGAGCTTGCTTTTACAATAAAATTTGCAAAAATATTTAGACACTGATGTTCCATCAGTTTCATGTTGGTGCTTGACTATCTTTGAGGATCTAGCTCATAATTACTACAGTAGGATTACTGCAAAAACAATCAGATCATCCATGGCTTTTTCTACTGAACTCTTGAAAACATCTAAGACAGGATTTTGTGGCCCCTCTGCTTTACTGTTCTAATGATGGATTACCATCCTGGTGAAAATTTCTACTATCCAGTCTGAACCTCCTAAATCTTAGTTTTTGGTCTGTTTCCCCAAGATGTATCAATGGAAACTTGTCAAAATTTCTTCTCCATCAACATCGTAACTCACTTCAAGTAGTCATAACTTCTATTTAGGTTCATCTCTGCCTCTTCTTTGCATTTGTCACTAGTTGGTTTTAGCAACAGGATAACTGCGGCATCACCCAGCTTGTTCCCTCTAGCATGTATGTTGTGTGAATGCAAAGAATGTCCACCAAAAAATGCTGTTGCTCTCACAGTAGATGGCCATACGGGTGGAATCATCTAAAAAATGAGAGTGATTGGGAGAATTCTGCTAGCTGTTTGTAGAAAGCTTCATGCATTCCCTCTTTATCAAGTATCCTATAACAGACCTTTTGATCCTGTGTTCCTTCTTCCTCTCAATTCCTTTTGATTAAGAGGCTTCCATCAGACACATGTTCCTTTTCTTACTGCAGCTCCTTGGCACAAGAGCATGACTCCTGGTCCTCTTGTTTGCTGCCTCTCCTTCTCAGTCATTGTCTATCCAGGACATTGTCTCAGTTTGTGCTCCAGATTCTTCTCCTAGGGAAGCCCCACAACTAATCTGTATTTCTGTTTCTTTCTTGTTGCCCAGACTTTGTGCAGTAGTGTGCAACCCCTTTGGAAAGTCTCCTCCTTTATAGCAGTGTGACCAGAGAAGTTATGTCTTTGCTGGTAACACAAGCTGTGTAGATCTGCATTCAGTGGCAGCAGAACACCTCTGCTCTTTCCTGGGCTCTTATCTTCTGCTAGAAAGACTAAAGATAATACTTCGTGAACTCTTTATCCCTCTCACCTTTGTCTCCAAATCCTTCTTATCTGAGAGTATGCTTGTCAAGGAAATTAGTCGGCAGGCTTGAAACTAGAAGTCTATTCAAGTCTAAAAGGGTCCTAATAAAACTCTGTAAAGATGTGCACATCTGGAAGAAAAAAAAATTCAAAACATAGTGGATTCTATCCATTTTGCAACCTAAAGGAAGACTGTTGCAAATGCAGGTGACTACATCTTACATTGCTGAGCTGCAAGACAAATCAAATCCACAAATCAAATCCAAATGGAGAAGCTAGGAAACAGACTACATCCCAGGGAAATGTATCTACTGTCACAGACACTGTGATTTCAGGCAGGGACAAAGAAAATTATTTAGGAGTAGCCTGTTGGTGGCAATTCAGTCTGAAACATATAATGTTAATTTAGCAGCATTTAAAAAGAGTGTTGTGGTTTGCTTTTCTTCCATTGTATCCTCTATATTCTCTAGTCATCAAAACCTGATGTTTCATGCTGAAGGAATAGAAAAGAATAGCAGAAAAGAATTAGGATGTTAAAGTGACAGAGTGACAACACTTACATAGAGCTTTTCAAGAAAAACTGCCTCACAAAATGTATTAAAAAACTCATTCCCCACATAATTGTACAAAACGCAGAGCAGAGTAAAACAAGGCTCCCTCTAAAACAGTTGTCATGAGTGAATGCTGTGAGGTAGACCTGATTTCAGAATAGAGAATACTTTGGCATTCCAGGGGGAGTTACGCAATATAAAAAAATGTGCGTATGTCTCCTTTGTGTATACATATATTGAGATAGGTATGTATCTGTTTACATGTCCATACCAATGCACATTCTCCATCTATTTAGCTCAGAAATGGTTAATTAAGGGCACAGTTACCTTTCCACTTGGAATAGGCTTGCCAATCAGAAAAGAGATATGAAGAAATGTGTAGCCTAGGGCAAAATGGGGGTAGTGAGTGGGATGTTGTGGCTTTTTCATAGCTTTGCTCAGCCTATGCCTCAGAAGTGCTGCTAAAGGCAATGTGAGGTATGCAGGACGAGAGTGGCTCAGAGGAAAGAGAAGGAAAATCTGCCGCTACTGAAGTTATGATCTTTGAAGTGTAGGTCAGAAGGTGGCTTTTCCCTGGTAAAAGAGCAAAGGTACCTCTTGATCTGATAGAACTAGAAAGCTGTGGGTGTGGAAAAATGGCCATTTGGACTTGGATATGATGTCTGATCTTCTGTGGTGGCTAATATATGCCATTCCCTACAGATAGCAAGGTGATAAAATAGTCAGCCTTGCTGTGGAACTCAAACAGAGACAGAGTTCATAGTTTTGTTTTTCTGTAAAATTAGTGTTGAGGTGGCTGTAGAGTCTTGATTTTTTTTTTAATTTCCTTTTCATCCATATTGTCCATAAACAGTGGGAAGGGTGAGAAGGGAAGGAAAACTCCTCATTAAATTGCATTAAGGTATAAGTCAGGGGATATCAGAGGGGAAGCTGAGCTTCATCTTGGTCATCATATTTAACACAGTGAATTAATGAGGAATACTGAATTTTATAGTTTGGTGAGAAGAATGCAATATACAAACTGCTCATACAAATATATTTCACTTTAGGTTGATACCATTTCTACAACTTCAAGGTGAAACAAATTACTTCATTCTTCCCTATTGAATAGTCTCAGAGTGCTTAATGAGGTACCTCTTGGGCTCCATAGGGCTGCCATTGACGCTAATAAGAATGGTGGGATCACTTCTTTAGGAGAGAACTGATAGCAATCTGAATGAAAATTATCATACACTGAAATAGTTTACTATTCCAAAGCAAAGAAGTTGTAAGAAAATATATCTCTGATAAAACTACTTGAGAAATCACCTATAGAAAACATGATAAACTAATACATAAAGGTCTTTGGGAAGGCAAACTGACAGAGAAGGAAGTGAAGAAGGGCTGTCATTTAATGAAAGCAACTGTCATAACAGCATGGTAGTAAATTATTTCCCCAGAAAGCAAAGATAAGAAACAGCACAGGATGTAACAAAGTTCTAGAAGTACATTAAAAGGAATGCAAAGTACAGTTGATACTGACAGAGGAGTCAATTATTTCTTTGTTTCCATTTTTAAGCGTTCTGTATAGTTTAAAAATGTGTTATATAGATAATTTTAAAAGGAGACAGATCAATAATCCTGAATACATAAGTAACAGGTTGAAGATGCCTAGATAAAATAAATGAGGTCACATTGCATGTGAATGAAGTTCATTAATGAAACAGCGCAGCATACATAAAACAATAATAAAACTAGTCTCTGAAGGGTGAATAATTATCTTTGAAAATATGGATGATTTTAAAAAGGAAATACCATGCATAAATTCCAAGACAGATTCTGAAAAAAATTATTGCTTAGTAACAATAGGGAGAATAACAGATAAACAACATGAAATTGTTAAAGACACATTACAGTAAATGTTTCTGGTTTGTGTTCTTTTGAGTGGGAAATTGCCTAATGGAGCTGCAGGTACGATATATCCTGAGCTTAGAACTTCTTTATTATCACATCAATTCTCAGAATTAAGCCAGAGAAGTCAGGTCTGCGCAATGTTTTCCCCACAACTTTTGTTGCACAACTGCATCAGTGAGACATTATTGATTCATTGACAGGCAGGGAGAGTATTTCAGTGAGTCAGTCTCAATTTTAAAGCAATATTTTAGTGTAATGGTTTAAATTTTGAAATAGAAACTAAACGGAAGCTACGTTTTTTGATACTGGCCAGGAAATGAATGCCACTGATTATCTACCAATGACACCAGTGTCATTTACTTGGACTTCTGTAGGGCCTTTAACATTGTCACACACAAAACTCTTTTCTCTGAACAGGAGAGATATGGATTTGAGGGATGGACTATTCAGTAGATAAGGACTTGGCTGGATGAATGCAGGTAGACAGCTGTGGTCAATGACTCTATGTCCAGGTGGAGGCTCCAGGGTCCCTCCAGGGTCTGTATTGGGACCAGTTCTGGTTAGTATCTCCGTTAATGACATAGACAGTGACATTGAGTGCACCCTCAGCAGACTTGCAGATGACATGAAGTTGAGTGGTGCAGTTGACATACCTGAAGGATGGGCTGGCATCTGGAGAAGCTTGAGAAGTGGGCCGATGAGAAGCTCAAGAGGTTTAACAAGGTCAAGTTCAGGTGCACAATCCCAGACATGAGTATGGACAGGGAGAAGAACTCATTGAGAGAAGTCTTGCCAAGAAGGACTTGTGGGTTCTTATTGATGAGGGGCTGGACATGAGCTGGCTATGTGCACTAAGCCCAGAAAGCCACTTGTATCCTGGGCTGCATCCAAAGCAGCGTGGCCAGCAGGGTTGGGGGGGAATTCTGCCCCTCTGCTCTGCTTTGGTGAGACCCCACCTGCAGTGCTGCATCCAGCTCTGGGGACTTCAGCACTGGAAGGACATGGTACTGTTGGAGCAAGTCCAGAGATGCACCACAAAGATGATCAGAGGACTGAAGCACCTCTCTTGTGGTGACAGGCCGAGAAAAACCTGGAGAAGTGAAGGCTCTGGGGAGACCTCATTGTGGCCTTACAATGCTTACAGGGGCCTTAAAAAAAGGAGGGAGAGTGACTTTTAACACAGGCAGAGAGTGATAGGATGAGGGGGAAGGGTTTTAAACTGAAAGATTTGAATTAGATGTTAGGATGAAATCCTTTACTGTGAGGGTGGTGAGGCACTGGAACAGTGGATGCCATGTCCGTGGAAGTTTTCAAGCCTAGGTTGGATGGGTTCCTGAGCATTCTGATCTAGTGAGTGGTGTTTCTGCCCATGGTGTGGAGGGGTTGGGAGTAGATGATCTTTAAGGTTCCTTCTAACCCAAACTATTCTATGATTCTATGGTGAACTGAATATTTGCACTCTTTTATGAAGAAAATGTTGATAGAGGATGCATTCTCTGGGATAACTAAATACCAAAGAACACTTTTTCTATTGCTTGATATCACATCATTGATATCACATAATTAACAAACTACTGAAGGAACCGAGGTAAGGCAGAGGCCTGTGGTGCTGCCTGACGTGCTCATCCCTGAAGAAAACAGAACAGTTTGATTCTGAGCCAGATAAATATCTGGGCTCTTCTGAGTGATCTGCGTTAAGGCCTTATGCACGAGTGCTTTAAAAATGTCAGTAGACCTGCTGGCAGCTAAGAAGCTGTGCAGAATAATAAACTGATTTTGCCCTTCTTCAGTTCACTGTCTTTCTTGTATTATATAACTAGTGCTTGAGAAGAGTAAATTGTAGGAGGAAACAATTTCATACACAGAGGAAGGAGATGACAGCAGGGAGATGTGGTCTGATGAGATGTTTTTTCAGCTCTAAAAGTAGTAGAAAAGGTGTGTTGTCACATTATAATAATACCCATCCTTCTAGATGGAAGAATAATGTAAACAAGTATATTAAATAGTGCTGTTAACTGTCCAGCTGTATAATAGAACTGAGTCTTTCATACATTAAGAATGAAGAGGCTAGAATAGTGCAAAATCTGAAGATGATTGTTGACATCACCATAAAAATAAGACTCCTTTTTCATGTCTCCTGGCATGCATGTGGCTCAAGCAATTCAATAAGCCCTTATTTCTGACACAACTTGAATCAGGCATATATATACACATATACAGGTGTTTATATAAGAATACTTATGTCTTTGGAGGGACACTGAAAATTCCCCTTTAATCATGAGAAAATACAAGCAGCTCCCTTTTAATGGCTATACAGCTCTAGTAACAACGAAACTTAAATTGTTGTCTCGTAGTCTCACAGTGCACAGATATATAAAATACACTTAGGTTAATAATTACTGGATGAATGGTCTTCATGGATTAACCTGACATAAAGAGTGACTGAACAGGAAATAGATACACAACATATTCTTTAGAAAAGTTGGTTTTGGTGCAACAATGTCTTTGATCTTGTGTCCATACCATGCTCTCAAATGTTCATGCCACATGGATTTCTGAAATTCAGAATGGGATGAAAGAGTTTGAATCAAGTCTGCACAACACTGGTGAATTTTTCTTAAGGAATTTTTCTGCTAATTACTTCAAGACTAGGAAAATCTAGAGTAATACAACATGTGAAAGCAATGCAATACAGAGATTGTTGACTAACAGATAGAAAGAATACCAGCTTTGCAATAATGCTCTCTGCCTTGCATGCTTCACTTCCAAAGTTTGCTGGAGCATGTAATGGTTTCTGTACTATATTCAGCTAGAAATTCCATAGCTCTGACAGTGCCAGATACACTATAAACTGAATTAAGTATGTCCTTTATCATAATTTATTTCTCCCATTCTCTGAATTGCTGCAACTGTTTCAAACATCTGGACCTGTCATATCATATTATCTCAGAACAATAACCATAAGCTAAGAGACTGGTCTGTTTATGAGAATGGTATCTGTGCAGGGCCACAAAATCACAACCAAGAACATTCATACTTCCCTACTTATTGCCTTATGCTAGAGCAATTTACACTGGACCATTTTTTGCCTTCATCTTACATCTTGAGTGGAGAGTGATTTAACAGAAAGGAGTGCTTTGTTTATGGCTGAATATCTTGTAAACATAGGCCTGGACAATACTTGAGCAGAGCAGAAAAGATTAGAAGTCCTTTACTATGGTTTCACTTACTGATGTGGGGTATATAAGGCTTTTAATAGCCTTTCAAACAGACTTGAACATTGATCTCTAACGCAATTTATGTTTCATGGTCTTGTATCTCTTTCTTGACAAATGCTGTGTGAGTAAACATCCCTTTAATTGATTATCTGTATGTGGGGTTTTTTTTTAATTTTATGAATTATGATAAATACCAAAATTACTTGCTTACTTACTTACTAAATTACTTGCTTAATAAATTATTATTGTTATGGTAACAACCTACTAAGAGTCCTTTGACACACGGAAACCTTCTATAACCCCAAATCTGGAACATGCTGGGAGAGAGTAATGCTGGATTGTGTCCACAGCCCAGCTATAGCTGCTATTGGCCTCTTTCCCTACAAATGGCAGGTCTGGGGAGAGCTACAAGTAAGTTTATCCCTACACAATAACTTCACTGCTGGCTAAAGTGCATACAGATGCCTGGGGAGGCACTCAAGCACCACATGGCAGTGCATTTCTAAAGGTAAGTGGGAGGTGTGTAAGTCTTGGCCTAGGTTTTCAGAAGTGCTGGATGTATGTGTTGACACAGATGTGTGCAGAGAATCTCTTTGCCTGTGCCTGTGTCCGATCAGACAAGCACCATGTTGGGTTATTATGGGCCAAGGCTGCTTCCCTGTTCTGGCAGGATACACCAGGTCAAATGCCGCGGGTAGAAAGCGTTAGTAACTCGGAGCCTTTTGCGTTGGTCTCGTTTTCCTAAATGAAGTGACTTTGGCCTCATTCAGTCTCTGATCAGAGGCGAGCTGGGCATCAGTACTCCCGCAGAATCTAGGCTTAGTTCACACACAGCGGTTTAATTTATGCAGGGAAGCAAAGAGACGAGAAAGGGTTATTTTCCGCTTATTGCCAGCAGGATTTTATTCACTGGAGCATGGTGCGGTAAAGACGAGACAAAATGGAGGTCAGGGCATGTTATAAGACGGAGGCGAGGGGAGGGCAATCACTGCGGAGGACCACAATGATTGACAGGGGCGCCGGCCAGTGAGTCGGCTGTCTGCACCCGGCATGGGAACCAATGTCCCCTGGGCGGGGACAGCCCCTGCCGACCCGGGGCTGCACCACCCCAGCTGCCGCGCAGGGGTGCTTCTGGTCTGAACCTGACTTATATTTGTCCAGGCACAGTGCAGGGTCATAAACATGCTTGTTTACACCCATGAATGTACAGGTTATGTCATATGTATTTTATTGACTGTAAATTTTCAAATAATTTACACATCTTTGAAAATTTCACTCCTAGTAGACTATGGATAATTTGATTTTGCATTTTCAGCCTGGAAGGTCAGCCTCTGATCAGGTTTTCATCTTAAAGGTATTGTGATTTGCTTATACTTCAGACTAAAGTAACTAGAAACATTTCTGCAACTAACTGAAATGTTGCATACAAATTTGTTTTTAGAATATAGAAATGAAGTAAAGTTATATTTGTACAGAAATATTTAGATATCATCAGTATTGCTTACTTTATTGAATAATCAAAGATGATACTTTTTCTGAGGAGTTTCAAGTGGTTACTGAAGCATGTATATTTACAAAGTATGGAGTCTGTGTTTTTATATGGTATATTTTACTCTGATAATATGACCTTTTCTCTTTGTTAGTGCTTATGATTTCTTCACATTTCAGCATCACTCTTAGGAAGCAGATTAATTAATTTGATTAATTTCATTTTCTAAAACTAGTGATGACAAACCTTTTGGGGAATAAGAATTAAAGATATGGTCAAGTTATTATCAGTTGTTCTCTGTGTTCAGATCAGATAAAATCTCAATGAAAATGGTTTGAAATTATGAAAAACCTTCACCTCAGGTCTTTCTTGAACCTTAGCCAGCCCTGATTGTAAGCTCACATGCAACTCATCTCACAACTCACCTTTCCTTCCTTGTAGACATGATTTCTACACAGAATATACCAGTAATCCAAAATAACAACCTGCCAATGTCTGATGACTTCTGTTTCCACGAATGGTGAAACTGGGATGAACATTTCCTGAGATGCCCTAAAAGGCTTTACCTTGAAAATTGTGCATCCTGGCAAAAGGAATGAGTGTGCTTTGTGCTTCCAAACCTGCAGACTGTATTCCCTTCACACTTCAGCCTACTAGTGCTCATATAGAAAAAAGTTTCTTCATATCTCTTATGTGGAACTTTACAGAAGTTCTTCCCTTAAAGGCCATTTCCTTAGCCAAAGTTCAAGTGCAAAAATAGAGACATGAAATAGTATTACGGGTTGCCAAACAGTCTCAAAGAAAAAGCCACACTTACAAGTTTTATTTCATGTGTACAATTCAGCACTGTCTTAAAAAGACATGAAATAAGATTCAGATTGTTTTGAGCTCTGTGGCCAGGTTTTGTTGAAAGACTGAATCTCTTCAACCTGAATTCTGCATTGAGAACAAAGCATAATCTGCCATTGTGTTCCTCAGTGTTGCAATGTTGCAAGGTTGAGTGAGTCAACCTTCTCCGGTTCATGTGGTGAATGACCAGATTCATACATTTCCTGATTTATGAGCTGGGGCTGGTCACTCTAAGGGTCAAATGGAAGATCACTCATGTTGGAAATACCCATTCTAAGAGAGCACTGCATTTTTTGTTTTAAGAATCCACCCATCTTGTGTTTACTACAGTAGACATTTGTCTTGAATTATGAGAGAGAATGAAGTTTTTACTGGTGTATTTTTTTTTTTAATTAAGACATGTAAGGCTCTCAAGTGAGACCCTTAAACTGAGTGGAAGATAAACTGACATATTAATGGCTCTCTGATGTGCTTAGATGAAGACCACTGAAACATGCTAGAAACTGCAGCTGGTTACTACACACCCCAATGATTCTTAGATTTGAAAGGATTACACTGTAGTTTTGCCATTTTGTTTCATTTTGTATATCAACAGCTGTTGTCTGTTGAATGCTACAGAGCAAACTCACCAATGAGGCCAGATTATTAAATTCCTGAGAAAAGCTATGAGATAATTTGTATATTCCTTGCATCTCTACAAGAAAGCAGAGCAAAGTAACAAGCAAGAAATATATTTTACCAATTGAGTATCTCTGCTCTGTAACAAAAATCTCTGTTCTTCTGTAGACAAAACAGTTTAAGTCAACAGATTTTCATTCAATAAAATAATCCATCTCTGGGTTGAATTTACCCAAATACTACACTAATGCAGGATGAACAGCTGGTGTTAGACTACTGGCAAACACCACAGTCATAAGCAATAATTTTTCTTTTGCATGTGCAGTTGCAAGGTTGTCTACCACCATTTTTGTGAGTGATGGTGAGAGAGAGGCTTTGGTTTATTCATGCCTTGGCAATGGTCAAACTTCTAGCAGAAAAAATAATAAATACAGTTTTAGAGGTAAACTGCTAGACATTGTAATGTGGTCCACCTTACCTCTAAATTTTTGCTATTTTGTCAGGAAACAGTTTTACAGAGAGCACTTCTAGAAACGTGCTATACTCTGTCACATTTAAAGCGTCTTCAAAAATTCAGTTAAGAGCTTCATACTATCTTTATAGCAAAAATCAGATTTAGTTATTTGTTTCATTGCATATATAGCTGATATTATGACAGCTGCTGCCACAAAATACTAATATGGCTTAAAAATAACGCAGCAGTAACATTGATACACTTCACAGAACTCTGCTGCAGCTGCTTTGGGATGAAACACAAAACCTCCCAAAGGGTTGCAAATGAAAACAACACAATATGTGCTGATTTATGTTGCATTCTGAACATCAATACAACTGGAATCTAGCAATGAGTACGAGAGCAAATTCTGTAAGAGACATCTGCCACTGATAAGTGGTGTTGCCAGTGCTGCAGAACTCAACAACAGCATTTGACAGTAAAGAAAATGTCCTTACTGATATTTAAATGTTTAATTAGCTGCTGATAGGCAACATGAGAACACAAGAATGTATTTAGCTTATGTTGGTGAAAAGCATATGGCCACATGGTCAATCTAGCAGGATATATTTATAGCCTTCAAAGTTACATCATACCCACAGCATGTGAATGGACAGTGGAAGGCTGATCTCTCTCAGAGCTCCAGATTCAAAACACCACAGACCTCAGCCTGGATATGTATCATGGAGACACCTGAGGTTAGTCCATTAGGTCCATTTTGTGTCAGTCCAGATTAACACCTCAATACGGGTTGCAAAAAAAAAAAAAAAAAAAAAAATTCCACTTTGGTTAGGAATGAAGACAAGGTATGGTTCACCTCTTGTCCCTGTTTCCTGTCTTCACATGACAGAATACACCCTTTAATGGCCACAGTTCTTGGTGGCCTCAGCAGAAAGGTCAAAAATAGGCTAAATTCTGAAGTCTGAATTATTTTTTTCCAATTTATTTTGGAAGTGAGGCCTGTGCAACCCAATGGAAACATGGAGGAATGAGAAGCAGGAGGAAGTGAATGTTCCTCCAGATGATACTTGGTCTGTGACTAGACAAATCTAATTCTTGTGCACCGTCTGTGTCAGGTTGCTATAGCTCTGAAGAGTTTA